>PNEQ01095279.1:0-10691 GCA_003012365.1 Medauroidea extradentata | reverse complement strand
TTTTTTTGTAACGGGTTTTAAATGCTACAGGCCATAGACAGTAACACGTAGTTTTGATATGATTTTTTTCATTTCTTTATATTAACTGGTTTCCAAGTTTTGTATGAAGTAAAAATACGCAAATTTAACTTTGAAGTGCCATTACGGGAAAACTAGATGAGCTAATTTTTTTCCGTTAGAGGTATATGTACTCTCAAGTAATGTGTACAAAACTAACACTATTTCATACAAATATAAAATTATGTTTTTTCCCCACTTGAACAACCTTAAAGTCCCATAGTAAAAACAGTTCGGCGGGAACCTTGCACGCTAGTTCAGCGCTTGGCTCGTTGAGGCGACGCGGCATTTGATGCGCGCTTCAAGGTCGACCTTACAGCTCCGTCGCTTTTGAGCCTCTCACGCGCGGGTAGACGGCGCCCTTAAGGGCATAATCTTTCATTTATTTCAAACAAATTGCAAATAACTCGAATATTTTTTAACCAAACGCTTTGACAAAATTTGAGACAGCGTACAATCATACGAAACACAATTTTGTCAGAGCATTTTTTTTTTTTTTTTTTTTTTTATTTTTTAATGTAGGCTACCGTTTGTTGGTAAAAAATTATTTTGCTTAATTTTGACTTATTTTGACAGCAAAATAGGTGATATGTCAGGGGCCAAAATCTAAAAATCCGTTTGGTGTATTGCAACAGAAAAAATTCAGATACAAACGACGATATATAAGTGTTAAAACTGTAAGAATGAATTTTTTATATATGTATTAATTTGCGTTAAAAAAAATTATTGTCGAAACCATTGCAAAACTAAAGAGCGAGGCCTTATATGAGACAGTGGTAACATATATGCATGTTCGACAAGTAAGTCTACCACGCCACACCGAATATAATTTAACAAGTATATCCCTGCCCTGGTTCTCACCAAAACCCCGAGGTAGGTAGCACCCTTAAGGGGTACGGAAAGGTGTGATGTCGAGCGAATTACTTATATTTTCAAATCAAACCGGAGTATTTTTGTAATTCTGTTACTATATAAAACTGGATACTATCATATAAAAATTAGAAAAAATTTAATCTTAAATTTTTATGGACTTTGCACTTATTTGTCTAAAAATCAGTTTTTAATTTTTTTTTGATCGAAAACAAAACGCACTACCGCTTAGTGCTGTATAAATTGCCGTCCACTAAAAATATATCTACTCGAAAAAAAAAAGTCCCATCGAATCATGACGAGTAGTTCAGATTTAATCGACGATTAAATATTCCAATCGTTCGATTAACATCTTACCTTACCGTCGAACGGCGTGAGGAGCTTCGGCCGTTATAAGATTATTTGAAAACTGTTCAACGTGCTTGAGTCATGTCTGCTTAGGAACAGCACGTGAGTTCACCTATGTCAGGTCCTCCATTTATTCCTACGGTTCCAAAAATGGCGAAAATTAGCGATTTTTATATGTCCTAATATCTTGGCGCAGAAACTTTTAAAACGCATAGTCGTGTACAGTACACCTTGACATTTAATGTTACGTCGTAAAAATGGCTCATAGTGGCGAATTGTCGACGAGAAGACTGCACGCTAATTCAGTGTCTTGAGCCTAGAGCAAGGTCGTAGAAGAACAGGTCTGGACACTCGCATATCTAACAATGTAGTTCGCACGACCCTTTGTTGTTTGGCTGTAGTTCGTTAAGTTACCGAGAATGTTGTACTTTTTGGCGCTGTAATCCGGGCGGTCGGGGCTCAAAATCCGCCCACTTTTTTTTCCATTGTTAACATTATAAAGTAAATAAAGATTTTTGGAGCCATGATTTTAAATTGTGAGCGAAGGAAGTATTTCATACATTGATAAAAAAAATACGTTTTGACAAATTGTTTATCTTAGTGGGAGGGAAGTGGGTGGAGTTTGAGCCGACCGCCCTAACAGCAGCGCCAAAAATGTATAGCATTATCGGTAACTTGGTGAACTGCAGCCGAACAACAAGGGGGTCAAGTTTCCAGGCGAGTGTCCAGACCTGTTCTTCTACGACCGTGGCCTAGAGGCCGCTGTGGGAAAACTATGAGAGCTAAAAAAATTTTACAAGTGGAAAATGTAGTCACAAGTAACGTCTATAAAACGAACACTATGTCACGCAAATATAAAATTATGAATTTTTGACACGTGAACACCCTTAAGGGGGAGTGTTAGATAACTTTAATGTATATAAAGTTTTGAGCTATAGCATTTATTCAAATAGTATTTAAACATTTTTCTTCGCCAAAGCATACTCTTGGTAAAGCGCTTGGCATAAATAATAAAGGATTCTGCATGACAAATATATTACGAATTCCTTTATTATTTGTGTCAATCAATTTACCAAAAAAACATTCTTATGCTTCGCCGAAGAGAAAAGTTTGGCTCAAAAGCTGAAAACACAATAAAATTGTCTAACCCTCCCCTACCTAACCCTTCAAATACGTTGCAGTGTGTTCGTACACAGGTTTTTTTCTAAGAAAATATTCCACGTGTGCTTATTATGCCAACGTACGGAAAAAAAACTTCAGACAAGGTCGGAACCTCATTGTTAAAACGCCGGGCTCGTTAAAAACACTGTTTCTAAGCCCTCCAACATGGCTAAAACCGGCCTTTTCAGACTGCAGTACTTCAAAATGTACTAACCGTGTGTACACGAAACTCAGGTTGCGACCTGCACTGAACTTAGTTGCAGACTTTCCACCAACAAAATTATATGGCCACTGCTTAATGTCCCATAGTATAAACCGTTCGGCGGGAAGCGTGCACGCTAGTTCAGCGCTTGGCTCGTTGAGGCGACGCGGCATTTGATGCGCGCTTCAAGGTCGACCTTACAGCTCCGTCGCTTTTGAGCCTCTCACGCGCGGGTAGACGGCGCCCTTAACAATGTTCTAGGAGTTACAGGCGTGGTACAAACAAGGAGCGTGTGTCTCACGTCCCCTCCTCCCACTACCGGGCACATCTCCACGAGCAATGGAGGGACTGGTCCGTACATACATGTGACACGCGGTAACGAGCAAGCGGCCCCGCAGCTGTCGCAATTATTTTCTCACGACGAGCAGCTGTACGCGCAACAACGGCACAACTCATCCCTCCGGGGAAGAGCAAACCAACACGCACATCACGCTCAAATAGCACACTTACTTTCAGTCATTTTGTTTAGCAGGGGCAAAGCAATTCAAATTCCCAAGGGATTTGGTAAATGGGGTGGGGGGCAAACCTAACAATGGCTGTTCTAATTTTCATATTTAAGTAGGTACAATTTTCACTGTCTTGGATAATAGAGGTTTGCCTTCATAAAATAAATTTAAATCACCGGTATATGTTGCATTATTAAAATAAAGAAAGTGGAAAGTTATTGAATACTGCAAGGAAGTTAGACTGTTTAAGGTTTGCACCTGTTTCAAAAATTCAGAGGGAGGGGGCAATATACTGTTACCCCTCCCCCCCCCTCCGCAGGGTTTAGTGGTTAGCATGCTTAGCCATTCGTGAATAGTTAGAACAGGTGATTTTTTTGTTAAAAAAAAATTGCTCCGGCTTGATTTAATGCCTTATACATGTACATCTGCAGACCCAACTCAGGGTTGTTGAAATTGCATATTTATGCAGAGACGTCGTTGATTTGACAGTATTGATTATAATTAGATTACTGTAACACGACACGTCTGTGATTCGCGGCTAGAAGTCCAAAACGCTGAAAGTGAAAACATTCAATCATTAGAGATGATGGTTTATCGCGGGAATACTTGGCTGTTTGCTGGGTTTCAACGTATGTTCTGCTTACCAAACAATTACTGGCTTTCGCTTGTGTGTGGGGCTGTTACCCGATTTGATCGAGCCTATAAGAACCCTGCTGCTGTAATATTTGATGCATGTCGTTGGTCTGTAGACACAGTGGGGGATCTAGGAGCAGAGGGGCAGACTGCCGAAAATTTTACTTGGGAAAGAAATGTAAATGAGTGTAAAAATAGAAACCATATATACTAACTTGAACACCATATAATGTTATAAATACAGTATTTATCATTAGTAGAGGCACGAGTATTTCGCGTATTCATCTGGCAACAGCCTAGACTTCTCAGTTCTATACGTGTACCGGCTGAAGCTGAATATCCGTTGGCTTCTAACAGTAGTAATATGTAGCACGTGATATCTCCACAACTTGTATCCTTATTTATAACCAGAGGCGTAGAAACGGGAGGGGGTGATCAGGAGTCTAACCCCTCCCCCCCCCCCAGAGACCAAAAGACCAAAACATTGTAATAAAACTATGAAACATGAGAACTGTTTTCCCCTTTCCAGTTTCCACTTACAACCAGCAAAAGACATGCACTTTGTTTGTTTGTAGTCCAAAATCGCTAGTGCTGTTTAAAATAAATTGCGACATCGTAAACGTTTCCTTTTATCACATTCATGCCACTTTGAAGGTGATCAAAACGTACTTGCGGAATACAACAGGACAGGCAGGTAACAATGATCATTAATTTGAAAATTTTTTCAATGCTTAAGAGGGCATGGGACACATTCGAACATTTCATGTTCATATTGACTGTTGTAAACTGAGACAAAATTATGAAATTTTAAAAACAGCCAATCCTGCAAAACATTAAGTTATCAATTCTTGTCGATTCTACAATTTGCCCGATTTCACTATTTCATAATATTTTCATCTGTTGCACCACATTAAAAACCACGATCGTACGGCACAGCAATGCTGTGACAGCATTAGGAATATATGCAAAGAAATTCATCTCAGAGACATTTTCCCAGCAATATTTTACAGGATTACCCTTTTCCACTCTTCCCAAAACATGTGCAAAATGCAATAAAAAATTTGTTTTGCTCTTAAACCGAGTCCCACGCACTCTTAACAATAATGTTTTTGAGTGACGTAGCATGTGTGCCAGTGTTCAGCTTCTTTCTGTTTGCAGACAAGACTAAATGGTATAGCATTACTGTCAATCCATCGTTCAGAACAAGTTACGCCACTCGAAGTTTTCGAAAATCTTGCAAAAAATAAAAAATAAAAGAAGAAATTGGACTTATTATTATAAAGATGTTTTTGTGATTTCACACATTTATTATTTTATTTAAAGTTTGGCAATTTCATTTATTTTGTATTCTATTTCACTCTTGTTTTTTTTAAATGCAAATTAACATATTTAGAATAGGACATGTATTACTTAATTATGCAAACATGACATATCTGCGACTTAAAATTCATTCATAAAACCCTTCTTAACCATAGCCTGTATATTTAGTACTTATATTACATTTGACGTAAGTAATTAAGACACATGAAATATATATTGCAATAGTGATGAACCCCCCCCCCCTTCCCCCAGAAAGAAAACTTATCTACGCCCCTGTTTATGACTGGCTTGCAGTCGTCAAATGTGTGTTAAAACCACTCTCGCCTAATCACAGAAGGAGGAGTGAAGTATACGCTATTGACGTTCAACCTGACCTGGAATCAATACGCGCAAAAATAGTGCCTCTAATCATTAGTATGCACACTTAGAACACAGCTAATGGTATACTCTATTAGATACAAGTTTGGTAAAATTTGCCAGCTATTTATGGCCAATAATTTCTATATTTTGTGATTTGTGGCAAAATGCAAGACTATTTCAGTTCTTAAATGAGCCGGAATGTCCGTTTCGCCAATTACAGTGTCATCTCTACCAATCATTTACCATAAAGTAAAACAGAACAGTATAGATGCGCACGTAAAGCTTTGAAAACAAGTCTGCGCAAATATTTTTTTTCACCAAAAATCAGCGGCCATATTAATGGTGTAGTGATTCGATTCCAACTATAACCGTAAATTATAACTTCATTAATTAAATTCTGTGTTGATACAAATGCCGGGACTAGCCTCCAAGAATATATGTGTCCTTGAATAGACAGCAGCTGTTCATTGGTTGTCCGCTGACACAGTGATATCAAGTGCCTATGCTTGCATTTATTTGCATCTTATTTTAATACTGATTCATTGTTGGTTACCTACAACTGTTGCAATTCAACGCCCTCCAGTAGATGTCTATTAAATCAAGGGACTTATGCGAAACCAGCACGAATTAACAATCTGAGGGAGGTATGGCTTGTGTCCAACCGAAAACATGAATTTTTAGGTGCCTAAACATACAGTAAAAATAAAGGAAAAATTGATACAAATCCATCTAAATTTTTTATATTTTATATTACTTGTTAAGGGCTATAGAAAGGTGCGATGTCGAGTGGGCGATAGGAATACTCAACCATCGATCAAATCTGAACTACTCATCAAAATTCGATGATTTTTTTTGTCGAGAAGATATTTTATCAGCGGACGTTTATTTATATAGCACAATGCGTTAGTAAGTTTAACTTTTAAGTAAAAAATTTAAAAAAAATGTTTTTAGAAAAATAAGCGCTTGAAACCACAAAATTTACAAAAAATGGAAAACGGTAATTTTTATAATTTTAAATATAATACCTAGGCCTCTATAACAACCGAACTTCGAAAACACTCGCGTTTTTTATTTGAAAATAATTTACTGTCAGAAAATCTCTGCAGCTATGCTTCATGGTTAGTGAATAAATGTCTTCAAGATCTGAACGCAAATCACACTATTGCAATAACCTGATTCTGATTGGCACGGTCAAATGTGAAAGGCATTTCCACAAGGACACTCCGCCAATAACATTGAAGCAGAAGTAAAGATGTACACGTAGTCATTGGAAATCACGGGACTTTATTCATAAGTAGAGACATGCAAAATTCGCGTTATTTTCTGACAGCTGACTAGACTCCAAGTGACTATATGCTCGTTCGACGTCTCTCTCTGGCCGATATTGTCGTGACTTACCGCGGAGAATGCTTACACGGTAGAGAGGCCAATCTCTGTACAGACGTAACACACGTAAATGACAACACATAAAAGTTCGTGGCCGATTGAACCGCAGATTATGCTCTGTTATGTATAGGAAAGTGAAGTTTAGTCTGCTACCAAATGATAAAACGCGAATTTTGCATGTCTCTATTCATAAGTAATATTTTGGTCACAAAATCTTCCTGAGCTTTTACAAGACGCAGGCCCACACTTAGGTGCGCGTAAAGTAGTCGTTTATGTAACTTCAGCCTCCCAACCAAAAATTAAACACTGGTGTGATCTATATGCTTACGCCTTGTGTGAGGCACACATGTTACCGTGTATTTCAAAGTAACTCTTAAGAGGCTGCTTCACCTCCTTTTCTCAACAGTAATCATTTCGGTTTAATAAATGAAGGATGTGATGAATAACCGGCAACGTTTCCTTACAGAAATATTACGTTTTACTGTTAGGTGCATATTTTATGATGAAATCGGAACTGGGAGTTATTTAGTATTTATTATTAGGTGAGAGAAAATTTGATCTTAAAATTTAAATTAGCTAATTATTTCATTGTTACTCCTTAATTTTACAAATACAATGCATGCAATGAAAGGTAATGTAATTAACTATGTCCATATTGAATAACTTCCAATTAAATCTTGCCAAATTTTTAATTAGGAAAGAATTAAGAAAATGTCAAAATGAGTTGCACGCACTCTTAAGGCCTAGCTAGTTTTGTAGTTGTCTCTAAAATATTTTTTTAACGCAAATTAATACATATATCAAAAATTCATTCTTACAGTTTTAGCACTTACATATCATAGTTTGTATCTGAATTGTTCTGTTGCAATGAACCAAACGGATTTTTAGATTATTGCCCCTGAGATATCACATATTTTGTTGTGAAAATAAGCCAAAATTAAACAAAATAATTTTTTTTTGCTAGCAAACGGTACATTGTTAAAATAAAATGTTCTGGCAAAATTGTGTATCGTATGACTGTTAACAGTCGCAAAATTTTTTCAAAGCATTTGGTTAAAGAATATTCGAGTTATTTGCGATTTGTTTGAAATAAATGAAAGCTCATTGTTTTAAGAGGTGTTGGACAGACACGTTACTGAGTAGCTCAGACGTATAGTCAGTACTGCAGAGCTGGCTGGCTGGTGAAGTGAACTATCGCCTAGTGTACTGGCATAGTAGATAACAACTGTGTACACTTCCTGGTGTCAGACTGCCTCCTGTGAACCAGCAACCACTGTGTATAATCCTGTGACTGAGAGAGATAGCAAGAAGGAAGGATGGCATTTCTGAATAAGTTACAGCACTTCACTGGCAAACCGTAGGTAATAATCATTTCTCGTTTGACTAAACTCAATAACTGAGTTGTATTTACAACCACGATTAATATTTTTACACCATTTGGTTTAAATCCCTTGTGTTCACTACTGCAGCTCTGCTTCATTGAGAGTGATGGGATGTTTTAAGGCCATGATCTTTAATTTATTTTAAACAATTACAAATAACTTGAACATATTTTTAACCAAATGCTTTGAAAAAATTTGACACGTGTACAGTCATACGATACACAATTTTGCAGTTTAATAAAATAATATACCGTTTGCTAGCAAAAAAAAATTCGCTTCATTTTGGCTTATTTTGACAACAAAATATGTAATATTTCAGGGCCAAAAAGCTAAAAATACGTTTGGTGCATTGCAACAGAAAAATTCAGACACAAAAGACGACATATGTGTTAAAACTGTAAGAATGAATTTTTGATACACGTTTTAATTTGCGTTTAAAAAATATATTTTCGAAATCACTGCAAAACTAAAGAGCGAGACTTATCTCTCACTAGTCTTGGGTAAGGTCAGTAGACTTTACGCCTCGTCTACAGCGAGGTCATTATAGACAGTGTCATACAACTTGGTACAAAGACAGGAGCTGGGAGAGGAGTTGGCCATGGCCTTTGTTAAGTGAGTGGGATAGTTTTGGTCAACGCTTAACATCGAGGTCTTCAGCGCTGGTGAGGGGTGACATGAGGTGAGTATGGAGCAGCTCCGGAATGAATGGGTGGGGGAAACGGGAGATCCCCGAGAAAACCCGCCGACCAGCGACATCGCCCGGCACGATTCCCACATGCGAAAAATTCGGGGACAGACCCCGCCGGGAATCGAACCCGGATCGCCTCGGTGGCCGTCATTATGTTCGCATAAAATCCGTTACTTTGTAGCTCCACTATTTTCCCGCTAAACACAGGAAAAAATGCCAATAATTATTGTAATATATTATACGGTAATAATGATTAAATTAGCATAATCGCTCTCGTCTCTCGACCGGATATAAGAGTCTGCCATTTTATCTAGGGTCAAAATACCACGTTCAATTGGGCTTCACCTCAGAGCCTTGGAGATTGCTGTTTCCGCCCCTCTATGTTTACTATATAGCTCGTCGGGTGTCACAATAACCTTGTTCAGACTGGTGCAGCTCAAATGAGAGAAGTGTCTGAACAAAGACGCACTGCCAATAACCATGAAGCAAAGCCGCCGATGCGCACGTAAGGTACTGAAACGAAATTGTGCAAAGATCTTCACGCAACAGACTCGTGGCTCTATATATGATAGTCAAATGCCACCTAACGCACAGCAAATCTGGGGCGGTGGTGACCGACTGGTCAGGCCACTCGATTCCCGGTTCCCGGATTTTCGAACGTGGGAATCGTGCCGGAGGATGCCGCTGGTCGGCGGGTTTTCTCGGGGATCTCCCGTTTCCCCCCCCCCCTTTCATTCCGGAGCTGCTCCATACTCACCTCATGTCATCCCTCACCAGCGCTAACGACTTCGATGATAAGCGCCGACCAAAATCTCTCACTCACTCACAGGAAGTCTTTAAATACGTGGTAATGACAGCCTACATTGGCAAAAAAAAAATACGGGAATTAAAATTACATGAAAAGGACAAACAAAAAAAATCTGTATTACAATAATTATTATTAGTAAGTGTTTTTTCGAATCAATAAATTTCTTATTCAGATTCGAGATCGAAATACGTGTCTGGAAAATTTACTTCAATTAAATTCTGGGTGAATTAACCAATGAGGATGGTCTCAGTGGGGGAGTTTCATAAAGCCAGCGACAACGTAATGTTTATAAAACTTTAGCCTACCCTCTCTTGTTCCTAACCATTTTGCGATTAATATTATTTTTTAAAGCTTAAACGAGATAAGATATTAAGAATCTGTTCGGCAGTTCTGTTTAGAATGTTTTTTTGCCGTTATAGCTAATTTATTTCAAAGTAAAAAATTCCACGGTTTCGACAAAAAATTCAGTTAACCAAAATTTCGCTAATTACATAATCCGCTAAAACCATACTATTTACTTCCTCGAAAAAAATTTGGCAACATGGATAAGACGATTTTAAACAAAACTGCCAACCACATTTTCAGTATTTGCTCTCGTTTAGGAATAAAAATATCGTGAAACCAGTAGAAATTATAGGTCATGGTTAGAGCTGATGGCATATCGTGAAAATATTTTGTGCCAACATAGCCTCGGAAACACTGTAGTTTCTCAGGACATGTATGACTGGGTGATACACTTCTGACACAACATGGCTGTCTGCAGACCAGTATCAGGTCACAGAATATTTAGGAATACAGAAGTGAAATAGTCGGCAGGAAGGCGAACTCAGTCACACACGCCAGCAAAATGGCTTCCCTGGCCAGCAACATGGCGGAAACACCTACTGCCAATCAGCGTGAGGCAGCTGCTCTGCTAGTCGGCAGCCAGGCCAATAGGAAACCTGTAGTAACATGCAGGAGCCAAACAGAC
>PNEQ01095278.1:53133-90760 GCA_003012365.1 Medauroidea extradentata | reverse complement strand
TAAACATTTACCAAAAAAAACTATCAATCCCAAATTATCATTTAGCCAAATAACCCAACCATACAGCATAACTAATATCCAATTTATACAAGTTAAAAGAAATTTCAAAAAAACAAATCCGATAAACTCGACAAATAGCCATAAACCGTCGGATTCTATAACTTGTCTTAAGAAAAAAACCATAACCTAAAAAAAAATCTAAATCCTGCAAAATCCACCGTAACAATATTATTAAGTGTATTATTATTTATAGTTGTGTATTAAAATATTGGTAGGTTTTATTTGATAACAAATACTTTAGTCCTTTTTAAATTGTGTTAAAATAAATATTATTTTACACAAATCCATATTTTAAATAATTGTAGAAGTATTCAAGTTTAAAAAGCCACGAAAATAGTTCAATAAATAAATTTAAATAATCCCCGACACGTGAAACAATCTCTTCAAAATAAAATAACAAAAATTTCAAATTATTATTAATTCTTAAATGCGTCGCAAGACCGCAAAGTAAACAAAATGGATATCGGAGTGTTTCATGTTTTACGTATAAATCTATGGTATACAATGAACCCTCCTTAGTGACAAAAACTTATTTTCGTGACATTTTCGACAATCAGATCTGTTGTAGTATCAGAAGAGTTGAATGATTGCGTAAAGAAAGTCACAGCAAAACATGTGTAAATATATTTCTGGCTTGTGTAATCTGTGCCAGTGCAGTTTTTCCTTCCTATTTTCTCCGGGGCCGTATTGACAAATATTACATCCCTTGTTTTGAAGCATGGCAGGGTTCAGAACGTTTATTTAGTGCGTGAAATTTTCAATGGATTTGTTTTTATATTTTGAAATTTATGTCTTATTTTAAACTCATCTATTTTTTCGCTGTCACGTCTGCTACTAATTTCTTAGTAACCATATCTAGCTAAAAAAAATCTACGATTTGCCCTGAAATCGTTATTCAACTGCAGTTAATGTAAGACGTTACTTTGTTTTAGTTAAGGTATGCATAAACTTTTTGATACGAACAGGTGCGTTTCTCGCTGTTCTTGTCATCTCATACAAAAACAGTGTCAGTTTCTTCGCAGTTTCTTTGAGCATATTAATGTCGTTAAACCCCTTTTTCATATTTTTTTTTTCGATGGCTCCTAGATCTGTGGCAAGAAGGCTCGCCGACCACCAGTGAGATCGGGGTTCGATTCCCGACGTTGTCGGCCTCCAATTTTCCGCATGTGTTGAAACGTGACAGACTCTAAAAAAAATTTGTAAAATTTACAATAATTTTCTTTGTAATTTTACAAATCCTTGTAAAAGTACAAAGATTTTCTTTGTGAAATAATCTATACATGAAAGAGAACACTCACTCACCGACTGACTGACTGCAGCCCAAACCACTGGACCTAGATCAATGAAATTTTTCCTCTGGTGTCCCCTCAGGTCGTAAGCGAGTGCTAGAAGGGATTTTACGAAATTCTACTTCTGAGGGGGTGAAAATGGGTAAAATGTATTTTTGAAGAAACGTTGATAGAGCTCAAACTCGACGGCCTATCATCGTGTTTTACGTTAATAGCGAACACAAAAAACATTAAAATGCATATTAGCCAATTTCTGCATTTTTCCAAATTCAACATTTAAGGGGGTGAAAATACCTTAAATGTGTTTTCGATTAACTATCGATAAGTATCGAATCCTTCGGGATAGAGAGTTGGTATTCGCTTTAAAATGTTGCTTACGTAAGTACCCAAATAGTGGTTTAAGGATTTTTTGAAATTCGACCCCCAAGCAGTAAAAAGGGGCACAATGTTTTTTTTATGAATCGTCTATATCTGTGAAACACAATTGACTATCGTGATAATTTTTACTTAAATTGATTACGTACACAAATGTTTATGACAGGACTCCAAGACGTTTCGAAATTCTGTAATTAAGGGGTGAAAATTCGTGAAATGTGTTTTCGATTATTCCTCCGTATCTCTCGAACCAATCGAGATATTGAAGTGCTCTTTGCTTTGGATTAATGCTTTTGTAAATGTCCCGAATAATATTAAAATATATTTTCCGAATTTGGCCCCACCATTGATTTTATATAGCGACGTGATTTTTGTTTAAGATTGATGCTTACCGAAATACCTGAAAATTAATTTCAGGAATTTTCTGAATTGCCCACCTAATGAGGTGAACATGGGTGGAAAGTGATGAATTGTGTTTTTAATTAATCGTCGATATATCTTTAAACCAGCGGGGGGTTGTTGTGTTTTTCACATACAAGATACACCAGTAAAGTAGTCTAAAATGTGATTCGAGGTTTTTTGTAATTCAGTCACATAGGTGGTGAAAAGACCCGGAATGTGTTTTAGCTGTAAACAGGATGTCCCATAAATGCGGTCTCATAGGAACACATCGGTCTCACAAGGAAGTTAAAACAGGAAATAGGTGAATGTAATAAAATGTTATTGTGAATAACAATTACCGCTGCATGCCGCTCCATCCTGCCAGCCGTATAACGTCGTGTGCAAAGCAATTTTATCCGTCTCATACGCATGTGCAAAGCACATCGCGGCCATCAATTTGAATATTTAATGTCATAACGGCACATGGAAGTGAACATAACACACTGAAACACACTATATCACTGTTAATCCATTCCATATTTCGTCTGTTCCTATATGCCCTATGATACCGGACTTACGGGACTTCCTGTATATCGAACCCATCGAGATATTCAGTTCATATTTGCTCCAGAATGATGATTAGGTAAATGAGAGCAAAATTGTTCTAAGATTTTTCCAAATTTGAACTCTTTAACACTGTACAGGGTTCGTATGAGTTTTTTTTTATAGAACGATCGGTTTTGATTCGACTGAACGTGATTTGCACTTCAATTGGATACCTATACAGAAGTCCAAGATGTGAAATTAAAATATTTCAAAATTCGACACCTAAAAGGGGAAAAAAAAAAAAACTTATTTCCTATCAGCCCATGATATATATTTAACCAGTTGAGATATGGAGGTTTTGTACGCGTCAAAGTGATGCTTACGTGAGTACTTAAAAAATTATAGTAATTTTTCTTTTACTTTACAATATAACTTGACTGTCATGAATAAAACTATGTTTGTAAACTTTCAGGGCAGACGATCAGAAAAGCAAGTACGACCAGCGAGAAATAAATTATACAGTAATTTCACTCTACAGTAACCTACCGAGGCGTGGTGTTGTACAACCTCTATGAGCCCAGGACATGAATATATTATTTTTTAAATTAATTTTTTTTTCGTGAATTATTTCGATGTTACGTGACGCAGTAGTTTGTAGCTCCAGTCTACATTCCGGAAACTTCTGGGTTCGAATTCCGTTAAAAGATGCATGCAAACCTTCAATTCTGACACAAAAACTGCAAGGCAGATCGAATTAGTTAAATTTGCTTGCAATCATTTGAAAGGGGTAAAGGGGATTATGCAGATCACTTTCTGCTTAGTTTCCTCGACAACATCTGCTCATATATATCATCTCACTAATATCAAGGTTGGGGCAACAAGTTTCCGCGGAACCTTTTCTCATCAAAACTTTATAATGCCATTAAACTTTAAGTGAATATTTTGAAAATATGTAATTGAGGAAACCTTCACCATTGTTTGTGCACAGGGTAAATCAGACGTATTACATTCGATTAACCTCTTATATTTAAAGTGTCTGTAACGACCCCACAACGTCAACTTTGCAGTGCTATAAATAAGGCCCAGGTGTAGTCGTTAGTGGCAGGGACAAACTTAGGAATGCTTTTCACGTGGTTAGCTATAGACACTTAACCTGCTGCAGAGTTAGCTCAACTATCAGCTTCGTCATTCTAACGTTTAATGACTGAATTACCAACCTGATGTACGAAGAGATTTTTCAATTAGAATAAATATTATCAGTTATGAATAATACTCGCGAGCAAAGCCGTGGGGAACTGCTAGCTAGTTAACAAGGTTACAAAAGATAAACTTTGTAACACTACAAAGGAATTCTTTGTATAGGTGGTTCACTTTAAAGTGAGCACTGCCCAACAGTAGTAATAATTTTTAAAAAATTAATTATTGGAACCATAGAAGTAACATTTTGAGATTTATTAAATGTTTACATTCGTTTTCAGTTACACGCAAGTTTCATTTTTTAAAATAGTAAATACAGAGACGTAATGGCTCAAAGAAAGTTGTAAGCAGGTTGTAAGCAGTGCAGCTCCTGCGTTGTAAATTGTTTTTGTAAAATATGGCAAGGCACTCTTCGTAGTTATACAAACTTTTGTAAGCGTTGAAAAATTTTCCTTGTAAAATTATTAGTTTTTAATGTTACGAGAATTTTGTTTTAAACAATTAGAAATATGTGTAGTCTACCGAAATCATAGGTTCGCCGGACATTACGTGTGCAAAGATCACAACCTCTTGAAAGCATTTTTTTTGTAATAAAGTGATTGTTAATATTAATCGTGTGCTTAAAAGGTAGAGTTATTACTGAACTGCACATTGAATGTATATAAATTAATAAATACTAAACAATAAAGAAGTCACAGTGGTCTAGGGGTAAGATGCGTAGTATCCAAACGCGGGGAGAGTGGTTCGGAAATTTTAAATTAAATTTATTTTCAAAATAATTTCATGTAAACGTCCTTTATTCACCAGTAATTTGATAAATAAGTTCAGTGTTATTTATGAAGTACAATGAGCATTAAATATTTTTTTTCCATGTTGAAAGTACAACTACAAGGCTTATTTCTTGTAATTTTACAAACTTATACTTTGTATTTTATTACATTGGCAACCATTGTAGTTTTACAACGAATTTCTTTAGCAACTGGGTTTCCAAAGATTTTCTTTGTAAACATATACAATTTTTTACTGTATAAGAGTAAATGATATAAGTCTACCATTCTGGATGACAATAAAGCGTGAATATAGGTATTAATATTTATGTCATTTTCTACAACTGATGTACTAGTTGTACTACAATTTATAGTGTGTTTAAGTTTTCCTACGAACCTTAGATTTCAGTATGATATATCGTACGTTCGTTATATCGGAGGATAGCACGACACAAAACGTAAATATTTTATGTACCAGATTTAAAAAATTCTGGACCGAATTATATTTGTTATTTGTGTACTGTAACGTCTTTCGAAGTGTGTACAGTAAACTATTAGATTAATTCATACGTCGTCCAACATTAGCGACGTCGAACGAAGCCCGTAAAATTTGTTTACATTTGCAGAGATATGGATATGTTGAAATCGAAGTCAAGATTAAATATCTGAAATATTGTATGGCAGAAAAGAGAGGTAACTGCGAATATACCAAATATTTGTTGGATACAGATATCGGCTCCCGGCCGTGTCTAACAAAAGTAAAAAAAAACACATTTTCTGCGTAAAGCTAGTTCGTGTGTAGGCCTACTCTCACGTCCCACCGTTATAATGAAACTGGGACGAATTAAGAAAAGCATATTCATATCATTAAATTCGCTTTTTATATAAAAATTAAATCATGATCTTCTTTTGCTTTGAAATTAATTAATATTGAATTCTATATTGTAAATTGAATTTGCTGTTATTAACGCTGTTCTTCACAGCCAATAAGGGTTACTCGTGATCTGAAATATATGTGAAATGTCTGAGGGATGCTTTCACACTAGATCAAACTAAACTTACGTTTAAAACTGATCGCAGCCAACGCACATGCATACATACACACATGCATGCGTTATTACATAACCAGGTACATCCACACACGAGCATAACTTTTACCTTTTCGTCGCTGTAACCTCGGTAATGCTGCAGTGATCGCTGTTCATCTTAATTTGAAGTGGAAATTCGGTTAATTTACATGAAGGAATTCCTAAGTGGATTACTCAATTGGCTTTCTACATTTCCCCAATCAGTGAACAGGCTACATCATTTAGCAAGACGTTTATCAAATGTTGTCGGTACTAAGCAAGCGCGTTGTCTGATAGTGAATAATGAATTTTATTTTCAGTGACACGTTTCTCAGAATTTTTTTTCTCTCTCATGATTTAGGACATACAACATTTAGTTCCTTAGTTACGAAAAATTTGGCTCCTTAGTACAAGCGTGTACTATGTTGCCTTTTTTCCTGCAGGGCGGCAGTTTTTGTGTAAACACATCTTCGGCAATGAACGCTTGCAAAAAAACATTACCTTCATTTTACCCCAGATGAAAAGTTAACAATAGTTGCCACACTTGTATCGCTTTACAATTTCATGTATCGTACTGTAGGACCTACTGTAATTACATACCTGTATAACACTAAAGTTTTACTGCACAACGACATATTTATCCATGCATGTGCACTTCTAAATGTGCCTGGTGTCGTAATGTTAAAAAAAGTTTCATGCAATTATTTTTTTATTTTGGTATCAGGAAAACGTTTACACAAGTGAGAGAATAAATATGACATAATACAAGAATAAACAAAAGCAATTGCTTAAAAAATTCTGAAATTTAATTTAATGACGTAAAAGAGATTTTTGTTTTTGTACTGTTTTATTTTACGGTAGAACTTTTAATAACGTAGAACCACTTATTTTTGCTATTTCTGTTGTATCACGAAAAGTCTGCTCCTTGGAACAAAACATAATACTGAATAATCCTCTATTTACAGCACATAAAGTATCACTTGAAATTTTCCAGAAAGCCTCAGATTCCTGTGATTGTACGGTGCTAAATTATTCCTTGTTCATTTCGGTGAGGTAGTGTTAAATCTGCTACGTGGCCAGTCATGTGAAATATTCTGCGGTGTTGTAGGAAGGGCAGATCCGCGCAGTTCGTAGAATCTGAAATGAAATTATTCCTATCCTCTTCCCCTCTGCCGAACCCCCAGTACTCAGCATGCTTTCGGAGCTATTGTATCGAGGCGGTTGAAGTGTACGAGCTGCCACTGACAGCGACAGATAACAGGACGAGTAGAGTAGGGGAAGCAATGCGCTTCTGACCCACAGTAATGCCCCACGTGAAAATGTTGGAGTGGAGGGTTTGGGCACTGCCGTGTGGTAGAAGGCTGGGAGGGGGCAGGGGCGGTATTTTATTATACAAAGGGGCAAGCTAGGAGGGAGAGTAGCTGCAGTTGGCCGGGGTCAAGTGTGCGTTTGAAGTAAACCAGGCTGGCCTTCACTATCTAATTAGCAGGAAATCAAATCAACGGGGCAGGTTGTGGGAGTCTCTTCCTTTCCTCCACCACCGAACCACTTTTCATGCGATGGACAGCCGAGCGCCTTGGTCCAACAGTGAGCCAAGTCGCACTTGCTTCTAGTAGAAAATTCTTCGAATATGGAATTGTTTTATACTTGTGAGACACTGGACACAGGCAGGCAAATTAATACTGGTGTAATTTGAATGTCTTTGATTTGGAGAGTGTTCGGACTGCGGACGACTATAATATAAATGTATTTTCATGTTTTGCGTAGTGATCTTTGGGGTATAACTGGCTTTTTCATGGCTCATATGTTGCTACACGATTCCAAAGTCGGTAGTAACGATACATGGCGTGAACTTTGTGTATCAAATATCTTTGTTGTTTCACGTGGTTCCAACAAACGTGACGAAAGCGTTGCAATAATCAACAGAGGAATTTGACCTATACAAAATGATAAGAAAATTTTGTAATTTAAAACATCTCACAAGACGAGTATTTAAAAAACAGGGGTGATATTAGTTCCTGTCGACGCTGAAGGGCAACCGGGTTTGAATTTGAGCAAGTCATGTAAGGGTTTGTGCCCTTACTGCGCAGAAGTTTAAGTCAATTGAGTTTCGTTTTTATTATTTTTTTCTTTCAGCTTAAATGGAGGTCGATGCAAACATAAAAAATAAACTTAAATTCTGAAACAGCAACTCGCAGAGAATGATCATCACTCCTGTTTTTACTGTCGTTGACTCATATAAAATAATTCAGATGTTCGAACCCAGTCCGTTCACTGTAATCCGTTGTTATCCGTCTACATTTCCGGCACAGCCCTGTTTTACGTAAACGCTTAGACATTTACATCAGACATCACTGGTTTGATTTTGCTCTTCCCTTGACTTTCGCCTTGTTTTTCCAAGTGTATTGGGAAGGTTTGATGTCATAGTGGACTAAGTACATTTTCTTAAATATTCGGAAAAATAAGTTTTAATTCAGACATAATCCCAGGACTTCAGTCATATATACTGTTTATCTTATTACGATTATTGACGGTGTTTGTAATGCTTACATCTAATTTAGGGGGAGAGAAAAAAGTTTCCCCCTTTCAAGAAGAAAAAAATGAACATGGTTCACTATGGCATCGTACACTCAATATATATTTAAGCGAATGAATTAATTTTTATTCGTAATTTTGAAGTTATTTTATAACAATATGTTTGCTGGTTCTATTTTTTTTCAGTCTTAACAGGGCGTTGTATATAATTCAGCGCGAAAAGCATTAATCTATAACTGTAGGTTTCTTGAAGCCAATTTACGAAAATTATGTTATATTTTCTGCTAACAGAGTAAGTTTAATTTTTGTTGAAGAAAGAAAAGTAAAAAATACGTCGTCGTTATTAATATAAATTTGCATCTGCCATATTACATACACAGAAACAAAAAACTTCACAGAGTCGCAAAACAACTAATCACAGAAACGCAATACATAATATTGTCATCAATGCAATACTGACAATGAACAACACATCGTCTAACAAATTAAACAATAGCAGTCCTAGACAATAGTTTTAAGCAACGTTTTAAACAAAATTGTTTCCAGTGATACGAACTTCTGAGGCACAATCTCTGACGCCGGAACCTCGTGCATTTAACTGCGGCGCAAGAAATCACGCGTAATGAATTAGTAATTATGGATCAATATTTACACATATAGTTGAAAAATACCATTGTCTAGGATTGTTATTGAGTATTTTATCCATATTGGCTTCGAAAAAGCGTAGAAATCAGTTGATGTTCTCTGCGTTTATTTATCTACCACGTGCTCTTAAGTGCAGGAATATTTGAAAATGACAACAAAAAGAAGAAATAAATCGTTTCAGTTTAAAATTTATTCGTGTTGGTGTCCTTACAAACAAAACAAATAGCCTATCTTCGGCGGTTGGAGGTAAGCGCCTGTAGTAGCGGCATTTTAGATCATTTATGCTCAGTTCTGCTCAGTTCTTGCAAAGACGTAAAACACAGATAGCGCCCACTGTAATTTTAGTATGTATCGTGTACATTGGTAAATAATAGTAATGTAGTGTGCACGGCCTTACTCGGAATTCACACCCACATATTTTCGAACTGAGACCGGAGCTACAAACAAACAAACAATTGCGTCACGTAACGTCGAAATTATTCCCGAAATCAAATGTTAAAAATAAACATGTTTTTTCCTAGGAATATAGAAGTTGCACATCACTTCATGATGAAAGTGCAAAACGAAACTTCTGTAGAGTTAATTTCTTGCTGTTCGTACTCGCTTTTCGGATCATTTGCCTTGAATGTTTACACTTAAGTTTTCTTAAGTTATCATAAAACTTACATAACTATTTGTAGGTATTAATGTTGGCATCATTCTGACGCAAATAACACCTCTATATAATTCTTCTGGTCAGATAGATATCACGGGCTGATAGAAAACAAATGTTACGCCTTTACAACCCTTTAGGTGTCGAATTTTGACAAATCTTAATTTTATATCACAGAAATTTGTGTAAGCATCCAACTGAAGTGAAAATCACGAAGATAGCCCGTTCAGACGAAGCAATATTGTTCAATTACTAAAAAGAACAAATCGCCCCGGTACAGTACTGAGAGCTAGAATTTTGAAAAATGTTAAAACCTTTTTGCGGCCATTTACGTAATCACCATCTTCAAGCGAAAATAAAACGGTATATACTGACTGGTTCGATAGATATCGTGGATTCATCTAAAACAAATTCCATGTTTTTTTTTTTTTTTACCTCCTAAGAGACTGAAATTAGAAAAGTCCTTCAGTTTCATTTTTGACTAATTTACTGGTGTCTCTTTGATGTGAAAAACACGACAATCGCACGCTGAGTAAAGGATATAGGGACAATTAACTTAAAACACTTTTCACAGCTTTTCGCCCCTTTTCATCCCCAAGTGACAAATTTAGAAAATTCGTGAAGTTGCTTTTAGGGTATTTGAGTAAGCAAGCATCAGTCTCGAACATCGATACGTAAAAGTTTAATAGGGTCGATATACAGTACATCGATTTTGAATCTAAAGCAAATGTTACGTTTCATTTTACCTCTTTGGGGTCGAATTTGAACAATATCCTTGGAGTTTTTTTTTGTATTTAATGCATAAATCTGAATCAAAGAGCACTTTGATGTCTGGACTGGTTAGGCCTAGATAGATATGTAGGAATATTCGAAAACACTTTTCACGTATTTTCATCCCATTTACTACCAAATTTCGAAACGTCTTGGAGTCCTCCCTTAGAAATTTGTATACTTATTCAATTGAAGTAAAAATCACGACGATTGCCAATTGTGTTCCAGATATATAGGTGATTAGTAAAAAAATATAATTTTCCTCTTTTTGCCACTTAGGTTTCAAATTTTGAAAAATCCTGAAATTTCCTTTTGGTTAATTACATAGGTATCGTTTTAAAGTAAAAATTAACTCTTTATTACGAAGGATTCAACAGATATTGATTGTTAATCGGAAACACGTTTACAACAACTTCACCTAATTACATGTTAAATTTCGAAATAATACGATTTTTTTTTTAATTTCTCATTGAATTAAAAATCACGATGATAGGCCGCCTAGTTCAAGATCTATCGACAATTATTCGAGAACAAATTTTACATCCTTAGAGGGAGAATTTCTAAAAAAAAAAAAAAAAAAAAAAAAATCCCTTCGTATGTAGGCTACGCCTGCGACCTGGGGGGAAACCATCCAAAAATCTCACTATTCTAGGTCCAGCGGTTTTGGCTGCAGTTTGATACGTCAGTCAGTCATTTTCTAAATTCTTGACATAAGTAGGTGAAATGGGTAAACAGTGATGAAATGGATTATAAATTAATCGTCGATATATCTTGAACACATCTGGATATTGTCGTGTTATTCACGTCCAAGACACACCAGTAAAGTAGTCTAAAATGTGATTAAAGGGCTTTTTGAAATTCAATCTCTTAGGAGGTGAAAAGACCTGGAATATATTTTAGATAAATCTTCAATATATACCGAACCCATTGAAATGTACACTTTTATTTTGCTTCCGGATGATGAATACGTAAATGTCCGCAAAGAGGTTTTAAGATTTTTCAAAATTCGAACTCTCAGAACTTTACAGGGTTGATACGTGATTTTAATGAATGATCGATTTTGCTTTGACTGTACGGGATATCGGCGTGATTTTCACTTCATTTTGGTTTGTACAGAGATATTAAATTAAGATTTTTCGAAATTCGTCACCTAAATGGGTGAAAAGTCATAAAATTTGTTTTTTATCAGCCGATGATACCTATCATAACCAGTAAAGATATTGAGGAGTTATTCGCGACAAAATTTATGCGTAATTACCTAAAAAAATAAAGGACGTTTTTTTATTTTGCAAGATAACTTAATTATTAAGAAGAAATATTAGTTTTTAAACTTTCAATGCACGACCAGCGAGAGTTTCGTTCTACAGTTCTAGCGAGACGTGTGGTTGTCCAACCGATATGAACCCAGGAAATTATATTACATTTTTATGTTAGTTTTCGTTAATACTTTCGACGTTATGTGGCACAGTTTTTTTGTAGCTCCGATCTATTGTTCCGGAGGTTCTGGCCTCAAAATCCTTTAAAGGCTGTCCAAACGTGTAAGTCTGACATTCAAAAACTGCAAGGAAGATGAAATTAGTGCAGTTTGGATGAAGTCGTTCAAAAATTGTATAAATTGATTATGCAGTCCACTATCCACTAAAGTTCCTCGACAGCATCAGCCCACAAGTACCATCTCTCTAACCTCAAGGTTGGGGCACTAAATACGTTTATATTTAAGCGAAACATAATCCCGCCATAACTCCCTAATGCTTCATGTGACGGTTTGGAAAACAAATATGTTATTGAGGGGACGGTCACGAATGGTTGTGCTCGGAGGATATAAGTCTTAATACCATGTAAACTACGTATTTCATTCGATTACCATCTTTTTTTTTAAAGAGTCTGTAATTATCCCACAACGTCAACTTTGCTGTGACTATAAATAAGGCTCAGGCGAAGTCGCTGTTAGTGGCTGCGACAAATTTAAGACTGCTTTTCCCGTGGACAGCTAAATCTATTTATCCCGCAACAGATCTAACTAAACTAGCAGATTTGTCGTTCTAACATTTAATGACTGAACTACCTAGCTGATGTTCAGAGATGTTACAGTTAAAGTACCATAGAAATGTCTTGGGAGTTAGAAAAATAAATACTCAATCATCTTTATTTTTGTTTATCTTAATTGCATACCAGGTTTTCGTTTTTAAGGCCGTGCTCAGTTTTTTCCACATTGGTAAAAGAACTTGAATGACTTTTAAAAGAATATTTTGAAGAAAATTATAGACCCAATTGTATGTTCATTAAAAAAAAAATAACAGTGTTTCTTGATCGCAAAAAAAAAAAAAAAAACATTGTGATTGATTTTTACTAGTTTTCATTACAAGACATGTTGTACTTTGGGTGCAGAAATCTAACGAAAAACTTTGTGGCGTACTGCAATGAAAAAAAAATGGGTATAAAAACGAATTTGTTACAAAACAAAGTAGCACCGATTCCTCAATACTGATGTGAAGTTTTTGAAATGTCATTATTTTATGAAAACCACTAGGCGTGGCTTTAATACCATAAATGTATTTATTACTGGACAGTTAGAGCTTCTTACTTCAATATGGTTCATTATGGCGTTCCGTGCATGTTGAAACAAGGTGGTTGAGGCACTTTCGGAATCCACATTTAAAGTATTTTCCGGTCGAGTCGAGACACATTTCTGCACCTAATTCAATTTGAAATATAAGCGACATTTTTAGTTTGTTTGCATAAATGGGGTAAGTAAGAGAGAGCGAGTGAGGAATTTTGGTCAACGGTCTTAAGCGCTGGTGAGGGAAGACATGAGTGAGTATGGAGCAGCGCCGGAATGAAAAGGGCCGAAGAAAGGGGATATCCCCAAGAAATCCCCCCGACCACCGATCTGCACGATTCCCACATGCGAAAATCCGGAAACCGATCACGCCGGGAATCGAACCCGGATCGCCTTGGTGGGAGGCGAGTGGTATGACCACTAGGCCACCGCGACACCAGACGTATGTAAGAACTACAAGGAAAATCAGAAACTCCATTTTTTTTATCACGCAAATTGCGTGAATTTTCCGGCTGAACATTAACGCTACTTTTTAGAGGTTTTTTAACTTCGATCATTTGTTACGAGTGGTTTTTCGCAATGGCAATAAACTAGAAGTGACGATCCTGAGAGGATAGGGAGCTATATATGTCGTTTGGTGATGCGTGGTGTGTATACTAGATACAATTCATAATTTCATAATAAGAGATAATGGTTTGACGCGAAAATGTTATGTGCCAGTATACCCTTAAAACCACCGTAGTTTCTTATGACGTGTATGATTGGGTGATACACGTCTGACACAACGTAGCTGTCTGCAGACCGATAATAGGCTTCACACATTACAATAGCGGGATTCCTATTGGCTTAGTCATAAGACAACAGCTCTACGTACAAGTGAAAACCAGTAATGTTTTCATAAGTTGAGCGTGCATTGAAACCCAGGAAACCGTCAAGTTTTCCCGCGGTAAACCATAATCTCTATTCATAGCTAGGGCTAGGAATATTGCGCGAGTTCAACGAACAACATGCTAGATTCCATTATCCTGCGTACACCGAAGCCCTACAATTTGTCTATTACCTGCTACTCATTCGGACAGCAGACAATGTACGAATTAACAACTCGCAAATTTTTCCTAGCCCTATTCATAATGCCTGTAAAGTAAGTTGCAGTGATGAGACCATCGTTAGACATGGTGTTCTAAGTGCCAGCATAAACGTGTTGTTCCAGTTTCTGCACGTCCGAGCTATAGGCCCCGCGTACAAGACATCTACCAGGTGCCCTCACAGATAGAAATCTAGTGGGCAGAGACATACAAAATTCGCGTTATCATTTGGTAGCAGACTAAACTTCAATTTCCTATACATAACAGAGCATAATCTGCGATTCAATTGGCCACGAACTTTTATGTGTTGTCATTTACGTGTGTAACGTCTTTTCAGATTTGGTCTCTCTACCGTGTAAGTATTCTCCGCGGCAAGCCACGACAATATCGGCCAGCGGGAGACTGCGAACGAGCCTATAGTCACTTGGAGTCTAGTCAGCTGTCAGAAAATAACGAAAATTTAGCATTTATCTACTATTGGTTAGAGGTACGTAAATTTCGCAGATATATTCCAGGTCAAGTTGAATGCCAATAATGTATACTTCATTGTCATGTCTGTGACTTGCTGGCGGCTGTTACGAAACGCGTTTGACTACTGCAAGCCAGTAGTAAATAAGGGAATAATGCGAAGTACTATCGCTTATTATCTGATTGTACGGTTATAAGCCAATAGATAATCGATTGTGGCCAGTGGGTGTATAGGACTGACAAGTCTAGGCTGCTGCCAGATGAATCCGCGAAATTGGCGTACCTATACTAATGGGTTAAGGTTAAGCGACCGGGTGGTCCATGCGAATGGACAACATTACTATACTGTACACGATGGTTCTAAAACACAAGTACATGCATAAATATCATTGCCACTTGCCTGTTGTGCTTTCAATAATTTGGGGCTTCGGTTGACGCAGTGACTAGAGCACTCGCATTCCACTAAAGCGATCCGGGTTCGATTCCCGGCTGGGCCGGCTCCTGGAGTTTCGCACGTGTTCTGGACGGTGCAGCTGGTCGGCGGGTTTTCTTGGGCTCTCCCATTTCTCCTTCCCCTTTTTTTCTGGTGCTGCTCCGTACTCGCATCATGTCAGCCACACTAGCGCTTAAGACCTAGATGTTGAGTGCTGACCGAAATCTCTTCATTCATTCAATAATTGAATTATATACTGTAAGTGATAAATGAACCACTCGGATAGGGAAATATAGCCGCTAAGGGCATAAGAACGAGATATATGACCTATGTAATTATAAGTATTGATAAACACTAAAATATACCTGTGAATACGTGTATTATATATAGTATAAAACCTTATCTCCATCTTCAAGTAGATTTACTTACCTTGGGACGCATTTCCGGCCATATTTAATTGCATCTTTTTTGGTCCTTATAATCTCATGGATAATTGATTTCCTACAATCTGTACCCATTGAGTAAGGTAATCTATACATACGTGGCACTACCAAATGACTTCTGAACCAGTAACGAAACTACAGCGGCTGCCTGGCTAATGCCATGTAACATTTCCACACACGTAAAGTTGTATTTCGGATTGGTCTGGCGTGTACAGATAAATGAAATCCGGCAACTATGTAAAAATTGAACGTTTCTCGAGTTTTTATATGTGGGTGAGTTCAACAGTTTGTGTACATTCTGTTCTGGTTTGTTTAGAACATTGATGCTAGCTCAAGGATATATTGCATTTCATACACTGTTACCTACCTCTAAAAGTAACTATTGTATATTATACAAGCTATTTATTGTGTGGGTTCAGTGAACTGTAAGATATATTACAAAATTCCATGTAAACTCAAGCAAATAAAGTTAGCTAATTAGATGCTGCCACAATATTTGGGTCAAGTTTTGGTCTAGACGACGCGAGGTTATGTCTTTGGTATTCATGCAGGTTTGTATTGTCAGGATTTTTTAATTTCATACTAACTAAGTATTAATGTCAACATTTGATGATCACTTTACAACAAAGTCTTGAGCTGTTGTAAGGACGACGTGAGGCAAAGATGGAGCAGCTGAATAAAAGGACGGGGGAAATGCGGCCAACCCAATAAACCCCGACGGCGAACGGCAGCGCGCATCAAGTTACCCGTTTGTGAACTTCAGTGACCCGATCGAGAAACGAAACAGTGCTGTACTGATCTAAGGCAAATGGACTGACTAATTCACCAATTCATCACCTCGTAATCTGCACGTGATTTTTGTTTCTAAGTAGCTCAATATTTTGGTCTCTATCCATGTACCGGCCACAAACTAGGAAAGAGATCTTCCTGGAATTCAGAACACATGTAATGAGTGGCAAGATTCCTGAATCTGTAAGCTGTGTAAACTCCACCTCATCGTCTAACATCAGACTAAACGACATAAGTGTTGTTCAGAAAGATACCTAACATTTGCAGTGACTATGTAACCGTCCCAAATAATGCGTCTATGTCTAGTTGGGAAAGTTCTATAGTGGAATGACTAATCTTCACAAACTAAGTCACGCACGTTTAAAACATCGAATGATTATCGATAAAAGACAACTGAATCAGAGATTTCGTTCAAATATGAGCACGACGTTGTGACTTTGTCTGCAACCCAATTTTAAACAATCCTCGTGGTGTGTCCCGCTTCGAGCCGGATCATAATGGAAGGCGAAAGCCGCAATCAAGGTACATATATATTGATTTTATAGTAAAATTCCGGACTGGAATGAACTACGGCTAGACTCAACATGGAGTGAACCTGAAGTAATTGTGGACTGAAATGCGTTTATAGCAAAATTTTCGACCTAGATTGACACGTAACCATGGACTGAACTTGTGTCTTCAGACATCCCTTTGCAAAACACTGAACTACAGAACAAATGACTGTCAAAAAAGCAAGAGGCGAATGTTTACTGGGATATTTTGTTCGAATTTATCTGTCTAGATATTTATTTTGACATATTTGACACTTCCAATTATTTTTATAACATAAAACAGTTTTATTTGGCTAGCCGATGACTATTCTAACCATTTACATTACCAAAGAAACAATTCAATTTAGCGACCTCTTGGGTTTTACTCAGTTCAGTCCGGTGGGTGTTTAAAGTAAACATTTAATCAGGATCATACACTCCAATCCACCTCACCGACTGGACTGGATTACTCACTCCACTCTTACTTCAGTCCGGTAGGAACGTATTTAAAGAAAAATTTGAATCTAGATTCTTCAGTCCACTCCTAGTTCAATACGGATTGTGTTTTTTACTATAAACGTAGTAAGTGACCACGTGCTGTATCACCAGACGCTGGTTGTGAGATAGTAGGAAGGCAGGCTATTGTTTTATAGCGAAGAGTGGGAAATCAGATCACGTATAAACTATTCGCAGTACACTTTGTCATACCCAGTGTCAAGATGAGCATTTTTTTTTTATGGTCCAGCCGCATTCCTTCCAAGATTTCTGTGCTGGCGCTCCGTTTGAGGGACACACATTTTGTTCATTTGGTCACAAGATGAAGATGGAGCAGCGAAAGAATTCAAGAGCGGGGTAAAACCGGAGGTCCCTCAAACATCCCTTCGGATAGCGGCAAAGTTCGTTCCTCTTTCAGATGTGCGAAATAATAACGCGGATTTCGTATGTGTGTACTAACGCTTCGTTGCCGCGACAGTCAGCCACCTCCTGTAGTCATGTGAGGGTATCGCCAGCGCGGTGCGGGATGCGCCGATGTTGCGCTTGCCGCCCGGGAAGGCCGGATAGTATAGACGCCGGCCAGGGCGCAATGGCGCGGCAAAAATTGAATTACCGTCCCTCTTTGTCCGGCATACACGCGCCCGTAGGCTCTCACGTGTTGGGTTTTGTCGGCAGGGAGGGTGGGGGTTGGGGTTGGTAGGGCACGAAACACTAACGCACCCCCACACCCTCGCGTACACGCTCGCACAGCACCCTTAGTTTCCTGTGAGGCCTGTCGTCACCCCCGCCCCCCGCGTTGAGGTATTCGCAACTGCTACCTTCACGGGTAGCTCTATCTACTTAAAAGATCCTTACACTGACTGACTTACAGACGACACACTGCTTAAACTGGTTGGTCTTGAATCACGGAATTCTGCATTTATATAACGTAGGTGAGCACCGAGCCTAATTAATTCCTTTCGGCATTTTAGATGGTTGCTTTATCAAAGAGAAAATGTTACAGATCTGCCTGAAAATAAATAAAAGTACGAAACACGCGCAGAAAAACTACCAGGGAAGAAAAGATTCAGAGTAATTAATGTTGAAACACATGTAAAATGAAGTATTTACGTTAGTTAACTTTTGAAAATCCCAAAGGGCATATGCGTAGTGATAAATGTTTCGGCAAAAGTACATAATTTATTTCAACGGGTTACACTGTCAAGGCAGGGTAATACATGTGAATTATACGTTTCGTTGGCAGCGATGCCATTGTATACTGGGATTCACAACGTGACACAATGATTAAGGAATTGACAATGGCCAATATTCAGTAATTATACCAACGTTCGTCTGCAGCGTATTCGAAAAACCGTGGAAAATGAAATCGGGATGTTTAGAGAAGGAATCGAGCCCGCGTCTCGGCGGATGTGAGTCCATCGTGTCGCGCCAACTTCTTAGATGGCTATACTGTGAAGATTTTGTATTCTAAGTAAAGAAAATCTGTGGTTGTTATCCAAACGAACTCTTCGGAGAACTAGGAACGTTTACCTTATAAAAAGTTGAATTTCACAAGAAAATGTGTAAATTAGAGTAACTGTTTGTGGAAGTACCAAAGATTAATGAAATTATGTACGCCATTGCAGCACAATCTCGTAACATTGGGCGATTATTACGTCTTAAGAACAATAATGTAAATCGTGTTTGCTGTAATCGACACTTAAAAGAAAATAAATGGAACATGAAAAATCGTATGGTAATTACGTCACGCAGAAATTTCACAATTTAAGTAATAGCATATGTAACAGAATGAAAATCAAATAAATGGAAAAAGAAAAACTAGAGACAAACATTAAGACAGCACGTACAATTTCTGATACCTAGTCATGGTTACGCCCGGATCAGGATAACACGACGTCAACATCATGTCTTATGTGTAACCTTTCCTTCGTGTCAGTAATCTTCTTCTACCATTTTAGGTTTCTTAAACCTTCACCGGTTTCCATTTTGCTCGAGTGTTTCTGCTTTCCCTTCTTATTTCTGACAGTATACCTTCGCTAAGGCTAGTATTCTGCTTTATACAAAATTCTCGTTATTGTATTCGCCACTTCCTGTTCTTTTTCTTCAGTCTGTCGACTTTCTTTCCACAAATCAGTTTTATGTTTCTTATTGAAAAATATGATCATTACATATCTTCATTTCTTCTGTAAGTTTCTCGCTGCGTATAATGACGGAGATGTTTTCGTTTAAACATTATATAGCTGCCTCTAGATAATTTGTGAAACTTTCCCTTTCAAATATGTATTTAATGATTGACTCGTATCAATTTACGATATTAAATCATTTTCGTAAATAAGTAAAAGCCAGGTAGGTTTCACATTTATTTTCGTTCTCCTACAATTCGATTTAGTGTAAATTTTGTTGCACATGTTCTGGAAGATAGTGCGCACGTGCCACTGTATCAGTAACACTATCTTAATTTTTTTTATTTTGATAGTGTTATGATGCTTTTAATGTTTTTAATTCGGCATAACCATTATGTTGTATACAAAATGTATGTTAATTATGAATCATCATAACTCGGCTCGTTTCTACTATTGCTTTTCATGTCTTACATTTAGTACTGTGGGACGACCTGCAATGGCTTTTGTCTACAACAATTCGGTTAAGGAATAATTTCTTTAGCAATATTATACAAAGGAATAGCGGATATACGCAAGATACTGTACTTTAATTGGTCTTATAAACAAGCGAGTTGGTTTTATTTTTTAATTGTGCTTTAAAACTACCACACGTGTGTTTATTACTTATACGAAAAATTTACCGATAATTTATGAACATTGGTCAAGAAATTGTCAAAAGTAACAGCTTCTAAATTGTATGTTTATGATGGCTCGTCGGTAAACCCGCGTAGAAAGCGAAAATATCTTCATATGCCTTAAAATTTTATTCCTTTCACGAAAACCGTATTTTTATATCAACATTGTTTATTTTCAGGTTGTGAAAGCCAGAGCGAAGAAAAACAAAAACGAAAACTTTCTCTTAAAAAAACTGACTTTCACTTACTTTGTGGTTTTTGAAAAAAAAAAAAACATTTTACATTAAATTACGATTTCAACGATTGTTTTACCACTTAAATTCTAAAAGAGAATAACGACTATTGCTGGTTTGACGGAATCGGCGTTGATTTGTACACATTACCTAAATATTAGTGATTAGCAAAATACTACATTTTCAGGTGAGAAGCGTTTCTGATCGGTTAAATGCGTAGACGTTATTTTAAGACTAGAAGCGTCCGAGAACAACTTTTCGCAAATCTATACTCAAGAATTTAAAACAGTTAGCAGCGGTTCTTTGGCAACAGAAGAGAATTCTTAGTATTTTTTGGTTAATTGATACGTAGGAAAGTAAATATCACCTAGCTTGTTTAGCTGACCATAACTGAAGGTATTGATCATGCACACATGTTGATAATCTTCCTCTGGAGGCTGGGATTTTTGCAGCGAGATACTACGACACACAAACACTTCCCTCCCGTATAACCTTAGTATTATAACCGCTCCTGTGGATTTTAAACCGCATGTACAGTCATATTCGCAGTAACAATCCATTCCATTACGTACTCTCAGCAGATGTTGTAATGCACCCAAATATTTGTCTCGAATTATCCTTGGAAAATTACAGAATTAACTAAATTCCTACCACGATGTTCTGCCTCTAGGATTCCGTTATTTCTGTTTGTATGTGGTGGTTATATTGATGTAACATGACTTCGAAGTTAAAAAAAAAAAATTTTATATAAAATTCTAAATTAGTTATAACCTATGAAGCCAAAAATGTACGACCTGCAGGCTTGCGAACATCCTAGTACTCGTGGAAGTAAATATGTTGCTCGATTAGTTGAGATCGAAAATTACTGGCGATCACGCTTATTTCATATTATTTATTTATTGTTATTTTATAATTTTGTTGTATTGTTCACTTAATGTCGCTTACAATACATGTATAACGTGACTTTGCCGAGAGGGTGCTTGAAATAGTTCATGCTCCACAGCATTGATAGCGTGGCCGTATCCATTGTGACTGTCAATACGGTGATACGGATATTCTTCTGCGTATTGGGTAAGGTTATGTAAAGTACACGTTTCTGGTTACGTGTAACTGATAAATTTGTTGTTAGGAAACGTAATAGGATTTAACGACATTGTCAACGTCAGTAGCTGTTTCAAATATGAGCACCGAATGTGAGATGCAAAAACGTACTCATTAAAAACAAGTGAGAGAGACTGGTTGTCTTGTAGTGCAAGAGGACGATAACACTGGTGTAATCTGCCTACTTTGTTCGGCATCTTTATCTGCATTTTGAAAAGAAAACTTTCAAATATATCACCAAACTCAGCATATGAATGAGTATCCAGTAGATTCTGACGCGCGATCGTATAAGACGAGTGACATAAATATAAAGTTACAATGTGGGAGAAAACTGTTTTCGTCCATCTACGGAAGTATCCATAGACGTGTCTACCGAACTAATTCGGAAAGAAATAGTATTTTCAAGCGGAGAGTTGGTCAAAGATAGTTTCGTTTCAGCAAATTTTTGGTAGCTATAAACCCAAAAGTTTTTCAGACTCTTGGACCCATAGTATTACCAATTTTGTTATGAAAATAAACGAAAGTCAAGCAAAATCGTATCTTGCTGATTAACAGTGTATTATTTGGCAAACTTCCAACAATAGCATTATGCAATATACGACTGTTGTTAGTCTTTAATGTTTCAAATCGTTCCGTTAAAAAAGTTTCCAGTTTTTTGTACAAATGTGAAAAAAATAATTATCCACCATGGCCTCAAAAGCTGTCTTACAAGATTTGTCTGCGCCACGTTCCAGTTTAATTCTTCCTGAGTATGTTCGCTAGCTATAGCGTAGCAGAACCTTTTCACTTGTAGGCAAACAAGGTAAAGAAATGAAGATGTTTACTTCTTATAGTGCTTGCACCGCTCGTTTTCCCCAGTTGTTCGAAAACCAATTCAAGGTCATTATAGCTTACATTGTTGATTTGTTTGAATATCTGAACTAAGTAAAAATCTTTCCTCAAGGTCGACTTAGTACTAAAGAAGCAATTTCTGCCTTTCAAAAATATTTAATGATTCTAATGACTGGTTATAAAAAAAACCTTGCTTTTCCCCGAAATTTTGAAACATTGCGGAGTTTGGGCCACTCAGACTGTCCCAAAACTATTTTTCGTGCACTTTAAGACATCGCAAAACACATTCAGCACTAGGTTCCGACCCTTGGAAGCATATATGTCGCTGTTCGCAATTGTGTTTAGTCCATTTACTTATTTAGGGAAGTTCGACTTATTAAACGGCGTGATCTATGGCGCGCTGAATCAGAAGTGATATATATGAAGTCTATGCTATTTTATTAAATTTTAACTTCAGGATGATAATCACTACAATTTTTTGCGTTCAGGAGACACTAAAAGGTTCCCTATCCTATGTAAAAAATTTCTCACGTGCGTAGCAATATTTGGAACTACGTATATGTGTGAGAGTGATCTGTGATGAAGTATGTTAAGAACAAAATGCGATACGATTAAGTGAATATCACTAAGATACCGAAAGTGACTTCTCACTTAAGTTGATCTCTTGAATTACGTTCAGATCCAAGGGTCTCACTATACGAAGTAAACTTGCAGTGTTCATTTTTCACGCTTTCTGTAAGCATCATACCGGTGCTTAACAGAAAACTGTGAATTCTTTGAAAATCATTTCGGATAGTTTTAAGGATAGGATTAGTATATATTTCAATGTTAATTCAAATAATTCATTTAATCAAATTTTTCACATTAAATACTGTAGTTTCTTACGTTGGTACACTTAATTTTTCTCGGGATAAATGAAAAATTTATTTTACAAAAAAATTGTGTTGTGTTCTTTCTTGCTTGCAAACAGCTTTGAAAAAAGGTTTGCCGGATTCTAAAATTTATTGTTTTACTATACAAAGTGTAAAATAACTGTGCAACCTAAGCTGAAAAATCCTTTACGAAAACAAAAGCTGCATTTTCATATCAATGTCCAGTAATAATATAGTAATTTTACTGCATTGAATTGTTTAAAGATAATCTAATGATACATACCCATTATATTTAATAGTTTGTATTATAAATAAATAAGACAGAGTGATTTTACAGCAAGACTGTGTATACGTAAAATAAAAAAAGGAAAAGTGTGTTCGTAAGAATAAGTAATGTTATTTTTTTCAATTGAAACATTAGCAGTACTCTTCAATTGTAGCCGAGGGCGGCAAGTGGTCACCACCGTAAGAAAAAAGTTGAGTACGCTTGACCAAGATTATACAATAAAAAGTTAATGTTTGTCATATAGGTTATTTTGAGGAAGAATATTGGTTCATACATTTTGCCGGGACTAATCTCTAACGACCGGTAGGTTATTGCGTTCTGGTTGTTGACTTGGTTGGAAGGGCGGGGAGGGAGGCTGTATTCCCGGAGCAAATCTTCCAAGCACAGTACTCCGTCACGTATCACTCTCGACTTGCGGTCGATGTCAGTGACATGAGAGTAGGAGAAGTGGACTAGTCTTGGACTACCTGCTCCATCATTTAATTCATTCTGTGGCCATTTTGATATTTCTTTAAGTATCTCATTATTAGCATTTCATGGACCATCTTCAAACATTTTACCGTTACCCTTCATACACTTATGTTCTACCCCTTATTTCTCAGTATAAGCGGAGAAAACAGTAATAAATTTAATTAAAACCATTATTCATATATTATATGTTGTTCACTTTAAACTGAGCACTCAGCAGAACTTGTAATGAATTACAAATATGTTTTATTGGGCCAATAGTTAACTTTTGAGAGCGTTGACACGTTTTCACTGGTTTTAAGCTACATGAAAGTTTTCGTATTAAAAATAACAAAGATGTCTGCAAAACGGCCGAAGGAAAACTTTATGCTGTTCTCACGTTACCGTGAACAGCCTACAGCGTGTATATTATGTAATTAAAAAAAAGTCAAATCAGTGTATATATATATATATATATATATATATATATATATATATATATATATATATATATATACTGATTTGACTTTATTTTAATTACATAGTATAAGGTGTTTGGTAATCATAGGCACAAACTAAAGGGATGTGACGAGGACGATGAAACAGCAAATAAAGCTGATTAACATAGTTTCGGAAAATGACCGTTTTCCCGTTATCGGTCGTGGCTTGCCAATACCATTGCCTCCCAGGTCCTATTGTATTTTTTTACATGAGGATATTTAAAGGCTTTGGTATGTGTCTGTCCTAGTGTCCAAGAACTAAAGGAACGCATCGTGGATGGTTTCCACTGCATTCGAAACACACCTAGAATTTTTAAACGTGTACTGGCATTGATGCGAAGACGTGCTGAAGCCTGCCTCCACATGAACGGCGCCTATTTCGAACAATTATTGTTGTAATGTCTTCATCCACATATGCAGCATTTTGACGTATTGATACTCGGGAACACTGGTATTTTAGTGTTACTGTCGTAATATGTAATGTAGCATATTGGGGAAATCATTGGTTTCCGGAACTATGTTTATTAGCATGATTTGCTTGTTTCATCGTCCTCGACACGCCTATTTCGTTTGTACCTATAATTACCAAACATCCTGTATATATGTTTCACACACACACACACACACAAACACACACAGGATGAGTCAGGCGGGACAAACTGTGTTAATTTTGCGAAGTGATAGCATACGGAAAAGTAAGTCGCAAATGCATTTGTCCAGTACGTGACTTACACTGGAAGTAACAGTAGGTCTACTCTGAAATTCGACTTTAAAATTTATTTTCTTTAAACAAAATCAAGTAGCCAATCATTTAATGTTCTGGTACTTTTCAGAGCGTCATTAAAGAATCAAATGGCATTTTATTTTAAATGTACAGAAATTTAATTTTTTTGTTCGGTTTTCATGGTAGCGTTGCTCCCATTGTAATTAGCTTTACGAGAAAATTTAAAATCAATTTTTGACTTAATTTTTCAAATGCTATTGAGACGTTAGATTAACACATTCCACTCTGATTCATAATATACTTATGGGCACATCGTTTTCGAGGTAAAAAGTAAGGAGATTTGGAAACCAAAGTACAATTTGCGTGGTAAGTGGTGATAGCTTACGAAGAATATGCTAGCTATATGTTTGAACGTTTCCTTTAAGTGAATTATAGTTGGAGAAATTTTACCTAAAAGTTAAATTTAAAATTATATTTCCTTAAATATAATCAACAACTAATTTGTCGTTCATTGTTTTTCAATGTAGTGGCACTATACTAATAGCCCTTGCTTAAAATAACAAGTGTCATTTTATTGCATTGTATCTACTTTCTGCCTCTGCTGAAGTAAAGCATGAAACTGGACTAAATCAAGATTTTGTCATGTTGGCATTCGTGATTGATCTGCGTCGTAGTGGTAAACAGCACCGACATTTCGCCTTGCATTGCAGCAGGTATCTTAAGGTTTGAAGTTCATCTGAAGTCCAGCGGAAAGACAAGCTAAATCTATGGTGAGCTAATGGGTCTGTTGGCTCGACCAATCACATGAGACCTCTCTTGACTGGCCGTGGAGAAGGTCAATCAGAGTGGATACTTATCATTGTCTGTTGTGTCTCAACATCAACTTTAGACATACATTGAGGACTTAAAATGGGAATACGCACAGTAATGTTCTTAGGATGGTATTTCTAGGGTTTTAAAAAATTGTACATTTCTGGTCGAAAAATGAGGCACAGTTGCAAATTTTAACATTATTATTATTCAGTGCTGATGAATTTCACAAAGCCTAAAATCCAACCATGCATTAATAATTAAGTTTTTTTTTTTTTTTTTCGGAGAGGTGCTTGCGGCCGAACCTGACAAAAGTACTGGAAGGGATGAGGAGGGAGGGGGGGTTGGTAGAGTTGCGCTAAGCCGCCGATCCATAAATGATAGCCTGGCTGCAAGTTGGTCGCCGGTGGATCGATGTCGTTTGTTAAATATGTAATCACAGGACGTGATCCGCCACGCTCAGATCCATCCGCCCAGAGTTCTTTCTACCGCACGCACTGGTCGTTTTGTTTCCGTCGCCTGCTCTTCCTGCCACAGAAATACCGGGCCAGACAGCTGTCCGGCATCGGAAGTTAAGGGCATGGGCCCGAGTTTCTTCGCATTGAATGACAATTATTTTTTAATACATAAATGGGAGCCGATATCGTAAAATCGCTTCGTAACTTTGTTATGACTGATTTAAACAGCATGCTCTAATTTTGTCGAGTCATAAGACTGCAAAGTAGTTGCTAATTAGTTAATTAACGAAATTTCCTTTTAATTGATAAATCAGCTATACTCATCATACAGTTTGTCTCGAAAAATTACATTGCATAGTAAAACCAATTTGCAAAAAAGTTACGAAGCAATTTTACGATATTGACTCTCGTATGGATTAAAAAAAATAATTCTCTCGAAAGCCGACAAACTCGTGCCCAAGCCCATTTGGTAGCCGCCAGTCCGGGTCGTCGAGAAGTGTGGATAGCTTCGACCGTTACAAGATTATTCAAAACCACAAAACCTATCGGCGTTCGTAAGTGTTATGTCTGTCAGGGAATATCATTCAAAGAACGTTACATACGTGTACCCTTGTCAGGTCTTCATTAATCGCTGAAGTTTACTTTGACGCTATCTAATTTGGTTGTTTTGTGGTCCTTTATAGGTATGGGAATTTTGACGTAGTATCTCTTAAAAGGTAGTGCCTATATTTAGTATTACAAAAAAAGAATGATAGAATCACCACTGAATGTTTCACAGAGGCGAGCTGTCGCGAGAATACTACACATCAGTTCAGTGACTTGCGTATAGAGGCTAGTGAAGTTTGATAAGTAGACCTACGACATCCCAGAAGGTCAAGAATGACATAAGAAAATGCAAAAGAATCTAGCCTTAATTTGGATTTGGTTAACATGAAGCAATACAAACATGAAAAATTTCATACGGAATTATAACAAATCACAAAAATTCAAAAAATAAAATTAATTTCAAAAACTGATTCCTACAAATTCTAGGACGACATACTGTTCAAAGGCGTATGTTAGAACAATTTGTTTAAACATGAATTTCCACCTGCATAAATCAATGCTACAAGTGTTTCTTTAGATCTACTGACTTTCTAAAGCCAGTATAAAGAATATAGGGAATCTTGAATAACAATAATCATTCTATACCTTTCCTGTGATATATTATTTTTCAGTGTTAAAAAGTGCACATCATCAATGTAACAAATAGTTTAACAAACCTCGTAACTATTGGATGATCTATGTACAAGTTCTCGTAGAAGAGTATTTTCTTGAAATATCTCCTTATTACGCTCGTCCTTTACTCCGGATACCACGAACATCGGAACTTGCTGACCTCCAACTATACAAAATTGAATGCAGAATCTGTCTTCTGCGGCTCATTATCGAACATCCTTAAACTAGGTCGCCAACCACTTAGCAGAGCTACGGCCGGTGGAAGTTTATTAAGTTTGTAGGAAACTTGCTCGACATAAGTCTGTTAAGGAATAACGTCCAAAGAACGTTATACGCATGTTAAGAAATGTTTTCCCTCCGTTAATATTTTTAGTTAATAACAATCCTTAATAAGCTATCAAGCCAGCATATTTGAAATATTATTGCAGAGAACCAGTCATTACTAAGGTTCTGTTAGGTCTCGTTTTGCGAGAACCATGTTTTACTAATGTAAATTCTTGCTTAATAAATATATTTCATACATAAACATGCCTTGAAACTTAACATATACTTACTTTTAAACATTCATTCAATTGTGATGGACTTAGAAAATGTCGTAAAATAATTGTGACTATAACGAGGACAAAGATGTTCTTTTCGTGTGCTCATTTCTCAAAGATCATTTCACTACTAGGAGATAAAACGTTGAAATTGCTCTCTTTTTCACGGTTACATAAACACTAATGTAAGAAAAGGTTATTCTCATTATGAGAATAATTTTCTGATACTCGTTAGTTTTCTTTATTGTAAATAAATGTATCACAGGTACTTCATACTCGGGCAGGAGGCTAGCAAAATATTGTAGTTCTGTTAACCATTTTAAAATGTGAAGAATTGTGAATTGGCAGTAAACAAGTTCACCTCAGTTTTCAACGACTTTTTTATGTTTATATTTGAACCAGATATTTTTCTTCTTATTTTAGACATCAATTGTGATTAAATCTTCCTCCTTGGAAATTTGTGTATCTCTCATAGTTTTTGCGTAATGGGTCGTGAAACGTCGAAATTAGCACTGTACGGTTTTATGTACACCACTAAAACAAACTGACAAACCAAACCGAAAAAATTTACAGTGTATAACAATATTGTTGGCTATGATTTGAAATACATAAAAACAAAAAATAAAATATTTATGTATTTAATAAAAAATGCTGAATTTTGAAATGAAAATTTAAAAATTTAAAAAATTAAAAAAAAAAAATTTATTTGTTATTGTATATGTCAAATCATAGCCTACACATTGTTATACGCTGTGAATTTTTTCGGTTTGGTATGTCAGTTGGTTTTAGTGGCGTACATAAAACCGTAAAGTGCAAATTTTGTATTTTACGACTCATTACGCAAAAACTATGAGAGATACAGAATTTTCCTAAGAGGAAGATTAAGGCACAATTTATGTTAAAATAAGGAAATAAATATCTGGTACAAATATAAAAATAAAAAATGACGTTGAAAGAACTGAGGTGACCCGGGCCTCTACAGCAATTTTCATCGCCATGATTTTATTTTTTATTTGAACCAGATAATTGTTTGTTATTTTAGACACAAAATGTGACCGAAATTTACTCTTATTTAAATTCTTTCATCTCTCATAGTTTTTGCGTAAGGGCGTGTTAAGTAAAAAATTGCACGTTACCGTTTTAAGGACGACACTAAAACCAACTGATATACCAAACTAAAAAATTAACAGCTGATAAAGATGTCGCAGGCTACATTTTCTCGTACATAAAAACAAAGATTATATGTGTATTTAAATAAAAATTAGGAAATTTAAAATACAAACAAAAAACTCAACATTTTTTGTAAATACAGAAATATTTTATTTTGTGGTTTAACATAGGGGATATTGTAGCCTACAAAACCGTTATTCGCTGTGAATTTTTTCACTTTGGTAAATTAGTTGGTTTTAGTGTCGTCCTTAAACCGGTAACATTCAAATTTTGACTTTAACGAGCCCTTACGCAAGAAGTATGCTAGATAAAAAAATTATATAAGAGCAAAAATCTTATACAAATATGAAAGTAAAAACATGGTGATTAAATTGCTGTAGGCCGTGCCCTTAAGAGGGCGTGGTACATAATTCAACGCTAAAAGCATTAATCTATAACTGTAGATTTCTTGAAGCCAATTTGCGAAAAGTAAACAATAGCAATCCTAGACAAAAGTTTTAGCCAACGTTTTAAACAAAATTGTTTCCAGTGTTACGAACTTCTGAGGCACAATCTCTGACGCCGGAACCTCGTGCATTTAACTGCGGCGTAAGAGATCACGCGTAACTAATTAGTAATTTTGGGTAAATATTTACTTATAAAGTTGGCAAATGCCATTATCTAGGATTGTCATTGAGTATTTTATCCATTTTTGGCTTCGAAAAAAAAAAAGGAATAAATCAAATGTTTTTTTTTTCCTTTCAGCGTTTATTTATCTACAACGCACTCTTAAACGCTTATGTTCAAGTAATGTTACGTATCCAAAGACAATGTATTTATCGGTAGACAAACTCTAGGAAAAACGTTAGTCACCTTTACTTAAAGTTAAATTGTAAGAGTACGGACATGTACAGTTAAGTTCAACAAAAATATGTCACAGAAAACAAGAAATACGTACGGAAGTACAGGCACAAGAAAACAAGCAATAACTCTTGGGTTTACTTTGTGTGTTTTCAATTTTGTTTTCTGATTTTGATGATATGTCTTTTCACCTTGCTATGCACCCTATGTTTGACACATCAGTTAATGCATAGTGCTTGGAATTATTCAGATTCTGTAACTACATCCCGACCGTAGCATTTATTTTTCTGTATCTGGTGTACATGCCATTTAAAGTGTTGTAGTCTAGTTGTTATTTTTCATTTCGGTAGTTCCACTAGAGTAAATAAGGTTACAATTTTCTCACCCAGTTGAGTTTTTTTTTAATTTGTGAAGGTAGAAAGAATATCTCTTCTTAGAAGTCTTCTGCATAAAGGTTTCTTTACGTCACACAAAATTATGGTAGAAATGATAATTTCCAGTGAAGTTTAAGTATAAAGATACGTTTTTAAAAAGTTGAACAAAAAATGTAGTAGTACTTCACTTTAAGTGAAAGAATTTTCCATGCATGTAATGTGCAGGTGTTTATTTTGTGTAGATAACATATGTAGCATGGATAGTTGGATTTCGTTAAGAAGGAAAACGAGGTTTACATAAAGTTTGCTTTGCTGATCAACTCTACGTTGCATCTTTCCGCGATGAATATTAAGGCAGTATATTTAAATTCTATCATCAACCGTATTCCACTGTGTTACTTTTGCTGAAGATATAGCCACTATCCTTCGTACATTTCAGTTCTGAGCACAGAAATGGTAATACATACAAAAATGCTTGCTAGAGTAAACTTAGTTATTTTAGAGTAGAGTTGTGAGCATAGTTAAAATAATAGCTGGAGCCACGGTTTGCGTAGTGGACGAAAATTGAAATAATTTTTGTACTCATAAAATTTTATTTTAATGCAAAACTATTATATATATTTTTTAATTTTACATAGGAGACCTTGTAGCATACAACATCGCTATCCACTGTACTATCTATCAGTTTGGTATGACAGTTGGTTTAAGTGGCGTACATAAAACCGTAAAATGCAAATTTTGATGTTTACGAGTATTACACAAAACCTGTGATTGATAAAAAAATTTATTTAGAAGAAGTACATTAATCTCCCTGGGTTGTTAACTAACTGCGAGACGATTATGCTGCGCTCTGAGCAGGGTTCTGCTTCTTGCCGTTTTATCAGAAATGTGCAGTGTCAAAAAAGTACGTTATTACTGTTACAATTTTATTAATTTTATCTGCCAATAATGTATTAAAAATTCTAGATCCATGTTCATACGTATACAATAATTTTTTTTTTTGCGTAAAAATCATAAATGTTCCGTAAGAACATGGTTCTGGACGTTACGTAGCTATTAACATCAACTCATTTCGACATTTAAAAATAATTCAATCCATGCTGAAGATGTTTGAACGTTTATTGGCAAGACATTCACTGGAAAAGGGCGAATTCTTACAGTCGAACATGTAAGAAACAATTGTTAGGTACAACTTACATATATTTCCTCTACACATTTGCTTTATCCGCTTATGCTCCCTTTCTCTTGACCACTGTGTTAACACACATTTGGTCATATTACATTGGTCCACAGTTCATTTTACTTTACATTGCATTGTATAATTTCGTTACTGCCTGTTTGTCGTTTGATACGTTAAGTTTACGGTACTAAAAGGACTTCAGTGTATTGTAGAGGCTATTATTAGGTTTTTTTTTATTACAGTAAAATTTTATATATTTCCCTTCGCCAGCTATTTCCTTGGTTTTTAATAAACACAAAATTTCCCGACGAAGTCGATCCCCGAATTCCCGATGTGGGAATCGTGCCGGACGATGCCGCTTGTCGGAGGATTTTCTCCCATCACCTTCATTTCGGCGCTGCTCCATTCTCACATCATTTCACCCCGACTTAGATGTTGATGCTGACCAAACTCTCTTCAATCTCTTTTATCAACTAGGGCAAAATACAAGTAAAACCTGGCCGGGGGGGGGGGGGGTGGAGGACAACAATTGCACGTTATTTTAACCCGGTAAAGTGCCTGTACGAAGTGTTCAAACCTCAAATAATGCTACTGATAATACAACAAAATGTGTGGGAATGTGTATAAAGCATGCCGTGCGTCCAGCATGTTTCAAAAATATGCTTAAATCCCCTCAATCATACTTGTACGCTGTGTGTTTGCACCACAGATGCTTTATTTTTATTTATTATTGGGCACAAGTGATACGAAAAAATAACTTCTTAGGGAAGTTAAATTTTCGATATGTGACACACACCTACACACACACACACACACCAACACTTACATATATACACTTATACATACATATATATATGTATGTGTGTGTGTGTGTAACAGTGTGCAACGAATTGATTTTTGTTGTTTCTCTTGCGTGTATAATTTTCTTAAAAGTTCAGTATTTTACCTGTCACGAGAATGATTAGACAAACAAAATGTGTGCTTTTGCTGTCCTTATCTGGAATTAACATTCGACGCAGAATCATAAAAATAAAAGTTTAAGCTCGAACTTCACTGTTTTACCTTAAGTAATACTGTTTTACCTTAAGTAATACAACATGAAATTATGACTCGCCACTGAATGTCACTTCCGTCTCGGGAGCATAAAAGTTGTTCGTTGTTCGGCCCAGATCGTGCAACTTCGGCAGGATTCGAGCCTCCACCCCTCACGCGCCCCGTTCTACGCAGACCTTCCCCCCCCCTTTTTTTTTGCCATTCCACTGCGAGTTAGTTTTGTTAGTTTGAATTACTTTCAGTAAGTTCAAATACAAACTAAAAATGGCTGTTCTCTTGATCGGAGGACGGTTTTGTTAGTTAGGGAACGACAATACCAACCAGTGTAGTTCCGTTACCTAACAAAACCGTTATTCTACTAAGCGAGCAGACGTTTTCCGTATTTAAACTAACATTAGCTAGCTTAAACTAACATAAACTGGTCTAATATCTTACCGGGGACGAGGAAGGGAGTGGTAGAAGTCCCTCAGAACGGGGCGCGTGAGGGGTGTCGGCTCGAATCCTGGTGGAGTTGCCCGATCACTGCCGAACAGAGAACCTCTTGTATGCTCCCGAGACGAAGTACGAATGTCTCTTTATAGGAGAGGTATCGGCGATAATACTGGACGTAAGTTTAGCAGCCTACACATAGAGGCTAAGGTGAAGCGTTACGCATATGTAGAATCGCAGTTACGGTTTCCACACTTTCAAGCCCCTACAATCCTCAAGAACGCAGACTACGACAAAAACTGTCGCCACCTCAACAGGTCTCGATGTTGGAATATTTACAGGCACAGGAGCGGTTAGTGTGCTTGTCACCCACGAAAGCGATCCGGGTGAGATTCTCGGCGAGGTCACCCACGAAAGCGATTCGGGTGAGATTCTCGGCGAGGTCGACCCGGTTTTTTGCGCGAAGGAATCGTACTGGACGATGACGTCTTTACGATGTGTTTTCTCAGGGACCTCTCGTTTCCTTCATCCCTTCATACTTCTCTACTCGCCTGATGTCAACCCTTGCTACAAAAATACCTTGTTTTTAGGGTAAAGTGTCTCACGGTTTGATTTTATTTTTCATTTATAAACCAGTAACAATTTCATTTCAATGTTAAAAATAATATTCTAGTTGTTATGCATACTACAAATGCCAGCGGTAATAGTCACCAATTTTAAACTACGCATTACGTGATGAATTTGCAAAGGCGAAATAATATTAATAATTTAAAATTATTTATTTATGACTGATTGCGTCAACTTTATTGGTTTAGATGCTGTGAATTTATCAGATTATAGCAACGTAATACATTCTACTAGAGCGCGATAACTAGACATATTGAATATGTGTTCCTGAACAACCAGATAATAAAAAAAATCCATATTTCCAACTCTGCTTGTGCCCGTCGTCCATAAGAGTATTCAAGTGCGATAAAATCAAACCTTTATATTTCTGTGAAATATTGTTAGTTTTGTAGGCAATACTTGTGAGCACAGTATACTCTTACAAATTAATTTAAGCTCTCATTCTCATAACTGTGTGTCAAAGACAAAATTTGCAGGTTACGCTGTCATGCAAATAGTGAAAACCGAATGACTCACGTAAGTGAAATATTTCATAGTGAAAAATCCCCATGTGAAAAATATTTATACTTTAGAAATTTACTGAATTCGAAACAATTTGTCCGTTACTTTCGCCATTATTTTAAAAAATTAGTAATATTACATAGTTGGTTTTTAGATGTTTTATTACCGTGAATTATTTCACTTAAGTAAGTCAATTAGTTTTTACTATTTGCATGGCAGCGTAACATGCACGTTTTGACTTTGACATACCGTTATGAGAAAACTATGAGATCTATATTTGTAAGAGGAAACTGTACTCACATGTATCGTCTACAAAATGAAGATTTTATTATTATAATAATATAAAATGATTATTCTGCACACTTTAATACGCTTAAGAGTGCTGCCTATCCTTTTCACTTAAATATATAGCTTGAATTATGGTCCTCATACTGTGTAAGGGTGGAGCAATCTCACTACGATCTGTAAAGCATTTTTACAGTGTATTGCTGGACTGTGACAAATTCGCGGTAAGTGACGCGCCTGTGCTGGCAGTGTCCTAATGGAGCGACTGCTCGCGTGCCGGCTGCCATCGCCTTCCTACACAGAGGTTTCGCACACAAATTGGCGTGTCGGTAATGGCCGCGATCACTACGAGATTGCGACGGTCACGTCAGTGAAGAACACGAGAGACTAGACTGTTTCACACTACATAGTCCTCTTACATTACGAAACACGACGCTATCTTCTTTATCTCTAACAAATTTGCCTAGAACTAGCGTATGAGAATACACATTCCCTTTGCAGATGTTATTTTGAAATCGTTTAAAATAGAGTTATTTGTTTTGCCATTAAATTTTCATGTAAATATTACCTTCAACCATCTAAAAATTTTCTTGTTTATTTTTTCTTGATTTGATTATCGTGAATTTTTAAAAATATGTAGTCTATTTATAAGAAAATTGAATTAATAATATCTAGGGACTGGAAAATTTCGCGAAATCAATGACCCGCAGGCTAGAATCCATTGTACTATACGTACTCAAGTCCCGACAATTTGTCTACTAGCTGCTACACAGTCAAACAGAAGACAATGAACGAATATACAGGGCTTGAGTATGCATAGTACAATGGATTCTAGTCTGCAGGTCATTGAATTCGCGAAATTTTCCTCTCTCTAATAATTTCAAGTTAAGGTAATTGGACTTTGCGTCACGTCGACAGCGAAGCCATTAGAGACGGTAAAACACAACTTAATAGGCTACTATCAAAATATTAATAACGAGCAAAGCTTCGGCAACTTAAAACGTTTACGGTAGTTTTGGTTTTCTGAGATTATCCGAAATGACTGGTTGTGAATGGTAGGGTAGTATGTATATTAGTAAGAAATATTGCTAATCCCTTGCCAACAATTCCTTCTCGAATTCCAGTTGTTTACCTGCTAAGGCCGTGTGAAGCTCAGATACACGTGATACATCATATCTACGGAAGCATGTGTGTAAAGCCGTATAAAGACATGCATATGCAGTGAACAAATACTATGTACACAGATACACACATGCGTATAAATGTTTCTATTTCAAGTGAATCCGAGTGGCATGTCTACAGGGACCGGAAAAGTTAGTGTGTTCATTTAAATACAAGGAACATTAGACATAATAAGTAAATAATAAGTAAAGTAATATAGAATTAATATTTAATTTGACTCACAATTCATTGACAATATATTTTTTTGCGTAAATGCATCCCAGCTAATTGTATAGTTAGTTCACGGTTTAGCGAAATTTTTTAATGCTTTGGGTAGTTTCTATTATCAGTCTGTTTGTATGTTTCCGCTGCATGTCAATAAATAAACAATTCATTCGTAACTACTTAAAAAATATTTCATTAAAACATCTAATAAATTTGTAGAAAACTCTCCGTGGACAGTAAAATCTCACTGGACCGACAAGGAGAAATATATAATATTACTAGCTGTCTGACAGCGTGTACTATAGAAAAGAGTAACTAACTTATAACAAATATCGTAAAGGACAATATGGGAAAGTACAGCCTTTTAGCATTGTTGGAGCGGGAGACGTTTTATCAACGGCGTGAACTGGAAACACTAGCAAAATTTGCATTCTTACATCTCTATTTTCTATGGTGTTTATACATTTGACTAAATTCCTCTTAGGCTAATAGTATTAGAATGTGTTTATAAGTATTTTAAATTTTATCTTATCAAAGTAATAACTAAAAGAGCATAATTATTTTCTAAAATCATGATAACATTTCAATTTATAAACAACAAAATATAAAACTAAAACTACCCATAGAGAAAAGTGCTACTGTAGAAGGAACAGCGCTCATATCGGCGTGAACTGGAATTAAATAACATGTCTCCTGTTTTTCTTAAGACTTTCCCATATTGTCCTTGTACAATATTTGCTTATAATTACGTATTAATTGATGGTGTTACTATATTCTTTGTATATCTTTAAAACAACCACTGCAAAGAGCTTTATCCAGTCCACTTCGCTGAGCGTACTTAATTGCAGAATATCTTTGTTTTTAATTCATATTTATTGCTCTATAAAATAGCTGCCCGGCCGCGGATTTGCCCGCGTGAAGTTATGTAATGTAAACAGTTATTCTGTATAAAATATGTGATGAAGGCATTTAACAGCTAGAGTAGACCCTACTCAATAACAGTGAGCTATGAACTGTCTTATCTCAGTGTAAAGAGCGCGCGCAATTTGCTCGTATGTCATAGTAATTCCCATGGCAAAGTGTTGCACGGGATACGAACTCATAACCCCACCCCTTCCACACCACAAACTCTATACAATACCTGAGTGAATGCTGAAAGGGAATGCCGTGATAACAAATATTGTATAAGGACAATATAGGAAACTCACAAGAAAAACACGAGATGTTTTATTTGGTTACAGCACACGTCGACAGGAGCGCTGTTCCCTCTGCAGTAGCACATTGCTCTATGGGAAGTTTAAGTTTTATTAATATGTTATGTATAAATTGAAATATAATCGTTATTTTAGAATACGGACATACTCTGTTTGATATTAATTTCATAAGTTAAAATTTGAAAAAATAATAAACACTTTCCCGTACCATTAACCTAAGAAAAATTCAGTCTGTAAATTTATAAACACCATAGAAAATAGACATATACGAATGTGAATTTTGCTAGTGTTTCCAGCACACGCCGTCGGTAACACGTCTCGCGCTTTACAATCCTAAATAGTTGGATTTTCCCTATTGTCCTTTACGACATTTGGTGATAATTATTTCGTATGTACAGGCCACGGTCGTAGAAAAACAGGTCTGGACACTCGCCTGGAAACTTGACCCCCTTGTTGTTTGGCTGCAGTTCACCAAGTTACCGAGAATATTGTGTTTTATTGGCGCTGATGTTACGGCGGTCGGACTAAACTCCGCCCACTTCCTTTCCGCTAAGATAAACAATTTATCAAAACATATTTTTTATCAATTTATGAAATGCTTTCTTCGCTCACAAATTTAAGAAAAGGCTCTAGCAATCTTTATTTACTTTATAAATTTAACAAT
>PNEQ01095278.1:0-47400 GCA_003012365.1 Medauroidea extradentata | reverse complement strand
CGTCGCTTTCAAAAGTTAACGCTTGAAGTACGGCCTGTAAGAAGATCCTTCGTTAACAGTCCGCGATTAAGAGTGCGTGATAGATAAATAAACGCTGAAAACAAATTTATTCCTACGCTTTTTTTCGAAGCCAATATGGATAAAATACTCAATGACAATCCTAGATAATAGTGTTTGCCAACTTAATGAGTAAAATATTTATCCACAATTACTAATTCGTTACGCGCGATCTCTTGCGCCACAGTTAAATGCACGAGGTTCTGGCGTCAGAAATTGTATCTCGGAAGTTCGTAACATTTGAAACAATTTTGTTTTAAACGTTCGGTAAATCTATTGTCTAGGATTGCTACTGTTTAATTTTCACAATTTGGCTTCAAGAAACCTACGGTTATAAATTAATGCTTTTAGCGTTGAATTATTTACCACGCCCTCTTAAGAGGGCACTTTGAAGCCACAGTTTCTTATTTTATTTTCGTTTAATTCATAGTTTCCTACAACTTTTTAAATCAACAAATCACCATAAGTAACAATCAAAGTGTAAAATGTGTATAGTACTAAGAAGTTAACGGCTGTCACAACAAATAATATTTTTAAATCATTATTCCTGACAAGTGGTTGCCAAAAACGTATAGGGAACTACCTATACAAGTGCTTACTTTAGCACTCGTAGCCTGTAGCTAGAGATCTTGAAATTCCGCTTGGACACTGACCTGCAGGCCAACCTTTCCTTGTTTCTGTACACTCTAGCAGAAAGCAATTGCTCACTAACTACTTGCTGAGACACTGAGCCCGTAGTTCATGCTTCTTTATTTTGGGCTCAGAAACCCTTTACGGTAAGGTAAGTGGACTTAACATCTCGTCGACAGCGAGGTCATTAGAGACGGTAACATACAACTTGGTACAATGACAGGAACTGGTAGAGGAGTCAGTCATGGCTAGAGATGATGGTATATCGCGTAAAATTTTTGTGCCAATATACCCTTGAAAGAACTGTGATTCCTTGCGACATATATTATTGGGTGATATACTTCTGACACAACGTAGCCGTCTGCAGACCAATAATAGGCATCAAATATTACAATACCGGGATTCTTATTGGCTTGGCCAAATAGGGCAACAGCTCTACGCACAAGCGAAAGCCAGTTATCTGCTCATAAGCTGAACGTACGTTGAAACCTAGCAAAGGGTCAATTTTTCCCGCGATAAACCGTCATCTCTAGCCATGGCATTTGTTAGAAACCATCCCAGCATTCGCCTAGAGTGATTTTGGGAAACCATGGAAAACTGAAATCAGGACGGCCGGAAATGGAACCCGGGTCCTTCCGAACGCGAGTCCAGCGCGTTATCGTTGCACCACCTCGCTCGGTCAGAACCCTCTAAGAGGTATCAACAATTTCGTGAGCCCAACAATGGAATCTATGTAAACGTAGCCTACATTTATTTGGACTCGTGTTCGTACCGTGATAAAACCGCCAACTATCCGGGTCTAATACTGGAGACCAGAAATCTTCGACGGTTCATTGACCAGCAAGCTAACTTCCGAGAACATCTTAATTCGCAAGTGGACTGCTCGCTGACAGTGCAACTACATGACTGGTCATTCATGTAGTTGGTTCTTTACTATTCGCCCAGCGCCCTCCAGGAGTCAAAGGCCAATTGAACTGCGAAAGTGACACCAACATACACTTGCTTGAGTTGTTGAATGTACCAGTAAAATTGTTAGGTCCCTATCTATTACTATATCCGGCGATGTGTGTTGTTGGTTTAGGCTCGGCCAATGCCGACTGCCGCGCATGCTGGCCGTGTGACATGCAGACCATGTGCTACTGTCAACACGCGCGCGCCGGCCTGTTGACGGATGACCTACGAACGGGTTTGGACTCCAGGGACGCGTGTCGCCACATCCCCTCCCCCCTCCCCCGCTATCCCAACTCATCCACAGGGCCGTCTATTTGCCGTGTTCTAATCAACAAAGGACCCCACGCGCGAGTTCATTAAGCGAACGATGATATTGATAGCGAGAGAGGAGAGACCATCGCGCGAAATTAAATTTCTTCCCCCCCCCCTCCTCTATCAGTCCCTCGCCAGGATCAACACTGAGCCGGAGCTCTCGGGTTAGCGCCCTCCCCCACCCTCCGGCAAACCAACCCTCTCCCACCCCCGCCTACACCAAGACCTTGTGACAACACAATAACACGGGCAAGGGACCGCCACCCCCGTGGCAGCTGGCAAAACATTATCTCGGCTGAGACTCAGGCCTTTACCAGCATTCGTGTTGGGGGAAGGAGGTTGGTCTGTGTGGTTGGGAAGGTACAGGAAGAAGAGGTCAACGTCTTCCACCGATATTTCCTCGCCAGTGTGTCGCCGGACATATTACGCCTGCAGCGTCCGCAACCAATTACGCTCCCCGACGCCTGGTGCGTAGGCAACTTGAGACGCACCCCTCAATAGTACGAAAAGTATTTCCCCAGATATGTCATACTACGTTAAAAATATAAAAGTCGCCACCATTTTGAAACTACATCACGTGTACGAAATGCAGAAAAGTCAGTTCGTCTTACTATGTTATTTATATGTACTGAATTTGATGACATTCTATAATACTGCTCCTCGAATATCTAACTTGATCGAAAAAAGTTAAAATTGTCGCTATTTCGAAAATATGAACAGGCATGAACGAAGTATATAAAAATCAAATCAAGTTAGTAAGGTTATAAGAAATTAAGTTCATTGATTCAAATGTTATTAAGGGGAAATGTTCACATACACACACACACACACATTGACACATGTACCCACACAGTCACACAGACAGGAAGGTTGTAACTTGCCCTCGACGGCGGACTACAACACAATTAATGTAAGTGCCCCTGCCGATCAATAATATTGATTTAAACAGTTCTGCCTCGGTCTAGCTCAGCGGGTATGTTGAAATAATATAGTCAATATTGAGATGACAAGTTACTTGATACGGCGGCAAATGGCCCTCGCTCACCATGGAACAGAATAGACCAGGTCACTGATCCGCGATTAAGCCTAGTCACACAACTCCGCGCCGCATGTGATTTATGCAAACAATGGCCGATTCCAAAGCTTTGTCGCGTCTCTGCCCTTATGGGGGCGATTCCCGTCTCCTTGGTCTGGCAAAGCACGAAAAAACTAATTCGGCCTATTGGCTTGTTAATGCTTGCAAAATTTCATCCTGTTAATCCTCGCAAATCGTATCCCGGGACAGACACACTGTCGGCGACACTTCCACGAGACGAGGCCCAGCCCCGAGGACGGCAACACGTCCGTCTGCCTCAAGCACTGAGATACTTCCCCCCCCCTCCCCCACCATTCTCGAAAACCGCGTCTCCGCGCCTCGCCAGTAGGGCCACGATTTTGTCGCGAAAAGATTTTTGCCCCACTTTGTTTCAGTGACTCACGTGCACATCGGCAGTTCTGTTTCAAGGTTATTGGCAGCGTGTGTTTATTCAGACACGTTTCTCATTTTACTGCACCAATAAGAATAAGATTATTGTGAGTCTGTACGTCTATAATTTGCCAAGGCAAGTGAGAGAAAAATCATCCAACCACAGACGATGTAGCAGAGCTGCAGGTGTGCACATGACGCATCGAAACCAAATGTTGCAAAAGTCTTTTCGCCATAAAATCGTGGTTCTACTCGCCAGCTACACTCAAGGTCTGAGCTACACTGACCCCTAGTTCCCTTCGACCAATCAGAAACCCTGTTACATTTATACTCGGTTTGCCGACGGCTAAGAACTCCGGCCTTTGCGAGCGTATCAAGTATAACGTTTATTAATCAAAATCACCTATTTACATGTTTGTTTGTACCCTTCAATTCTAGCACATAAATTTCCTTAGATTTTACTAAATTTATATTTAATTTACATTTTTAATTCAACTGCCTGGCTGCAAACCGTGGCAGGCGTCTTGTCCCTGTCTCTTTCTAACACTATCTCATCCAGTGGGGCGTACAAGGCACTTAACTCTTCTCCTCAACAATTCGTCAACCCCCTTGAAACGTACATGACCTGCCTTCTGCTTCCCGCAGCGTGACGAAACTCAATTTTCTACGGCCTCATCATCCTCTAGATATAAGACAAAATTTACACATTTTCTTTACCACTACCATAACACTAATTTAATTAAAATCTGCAGCTTTCACAGAGTCTGGTACAGTTTGAATCATCTCTGTAGCCGAATTATTACTCTTTCTAGGTATGTTAGATTACAGTGATTATTCTGCTACAGTGTGTTTATGTACAATTTTCCGAGCTGAATGCAGCTACCACATACCAATAAAACATCTACATTTAAATAAAATTAATGGACCCTTACGCTGTCATCGGTGACCATTTGCTCAATTCTGTATACCTAATTACACACTAGATACAATGCCCAATTGGCATATTACAAGGTGATGTCATAAGTCTACTTTTTCCTTCGGAAAGTAGGCTAAAAATTATTAAATATCCTGGCCCAGTGTAGACGAATACGTTTTTGCTTCATCGGTAAAATCTCTTTGAGATTTCACATTGTAAATAAATAAATTACAAGTAGCCAATAAAAAGCTCAGCAACTCTTAGAACTGTTAAGGGCGCCGTCTACTAGAATCGTGAAGAGGCGCGCAGACCTTTAACAATCCTGATTTTATTCGAAAACCGTTCAACATGTTGTCACGCGGTTAGGCTACGAAAAGCATTTAAGGATCATAGTACAGGTCTATAATATTGCCATTAACTGTTATTGTTCCTAACAAGTATTTTTTTTAGTGTGAAAGTGACCGAATCGGGACTTTTGACGCTGATTTTTATGTAAGAGTAATCATTTTCACGATATTCTGAATATTATAGACCTGTAGAGCGACTTTTTCTATTTCGTCGCGTAAGATAAAATTATAGTGTTGTCGCTGAAAGTCCCATAGTAAAAACGGTTCAGCGGGAACCTTGCACGCTAGTTCCACGCTTGGCTCGTTGAGGCGACGCGCCATTTGATGCGCGCTTCAAGGTCGCCCTTACTGCTCCGTCGCTTTTGAGCCTTTCACGCGCGGGTACACGGCGCCCTTAAATTCCAAGTAAATGTTATTAAAATTGTAATACCAGTTGTTCACAGAACACCTGTGTCAACTCAAGCTTTCAAACATGTTACGCACGCTTCTGTCACAAACGAGCACATACTGTAAACCTATTAACTTTAAATATTTTAATATGTGAGCAACTACAATCTTCTAAGAAGATATTGGTCCAAGAATATGTTTTTCTGTGTAAGCATCAGTGAGAGACGTGAAGTCTGCGTCGCTGGGTTATAAAAAGGCAGTGCTGTAATCAATGCACACACGGCCCGACAATTCGTCATCGACATGTGACGTTAGAAATGTTAAAGAATGTGATGAGGACGTCCTCTAGACGCTCAAAACTACATATTGTCCCTATTTCTTCAACCTAAAGGTGACCAAATTTTTACTTGTAAAATTGTCAAAAATTTTCTCTATTATTGTTGTTTCTTATAATTTTTATACAGTATACTGTTACATTATATATATATATATATTTTTAAGTTTAAGTCTTTGCACCACGTTAGTTCGACGAATTAGGGGATGTAAGGATTTAAAATATTCCAAAAATTCCAAAATAAAGTATGACGACACAGAAATAATTATAAGTCTTTACTCCTTGTTCTATTGATACTTATACCTCTTTGGGTACAGACCTGCATATTATACCTTCAGATTTTTAAGACTTCTGACGACCTGTCTTGGAATAGTTGTGTGACACACTGATATAGGTCGTTTGAGAGAAAGTGAGTACCAAGATTTAACCTAAAAAAAATTACACTTGCCGTTACTGCATTTAATTCAGTGTTACCAATAGTTAGTTGCCTTTCTCGTTGTGTGGTCTGCAGCGAGTTACTAAATGTAGTTCCATGTATTTTCTATTTAAATATACCACTACTGAGATAATACCAATTGAAATGTACGTTTTTGTATTTTATATGATTGATAAACTGTTTTGATTAAACAATGAAGGATCTTACCGACCGTACAGTTTAGCGTACGCCCGCAACCTTATAGTGTCTCGTCAAGAGAGGTTAGACGTTTTTCCGTTATTAACCGCACACGCGAGCGCAGGCAACAGGGCAACAGACGGCATCAAGTTCATAGTTTGACCAAGAGAAAGCGCGAGTGTGCTTCGTTACTTAAAATAAGATTATGTAACGCGTCGTATGTTGAACAAAAAAAAAGTTAATTTTATCACACATGCTAAATAAACGGAATAAAATGTAGATCTGTACGAATGTTTAATTCTATACAGTTGTAGATATTGTGTGAACTGTTTCATTTAGGCCTAATGACTGTTACACATTTTGTTTAGAATTACATAACATTATTTATTATTTTATTTGTTAAACGACTGTGTTCTCTGATTGTTTGTGGAAATTTATTTTAATTTTTGTTAGTCGCATGGCAATAGCAGTTTTGCTTTTCGAATGTTAGTGTTAAACAATCTGAACGAAGTTATTTACGTGTTTCGTAATTGTAATCGAAAGTGTCTCGTAACAAAACTATCTGCGTACTTTGTTGCTTAGACAAGCACATTGAACTTTTGTTTTATTAAATTTGGAAGTTAATGTATATTTGCAGTTTTTGGACTTTTTGTTTGATCGTGACCTCATGTATGGTATTCAATATGAAATAGGACTGAAGATATGTGTAGGCCTACTTCACATGCAATACATTATGTTGAGATATTATTCGCAAATGTTTTTTAAGACATTTACCGTCGCTTGCCGCTGTAACAATATTGACTAACTTTATAATATACGTATTACATGTTAAATTCTTGACATTTTATTACGTGTACAAATTATTCGGAATGAATCACTGAGTGAGTGTTATGCATTATATTCATAGGTGATGTCGCTAAAGATATCTTATGTAGAAAATACTTACACAGGTATTTAAAAACAACCTACCATTGTCAATAGCTGTATTTTATCACTTGTGCGTTTAATGAGTAGATATTGTTGGTAACATTCTTCAGAGTATTGCTATATAGATATATCGACTTACAGACCATGTTTAAATGCAGAAGGATGATACAAATTGATTGAATATATACATTTATCAGGGCTTTTGGGTGCTCACAGAATCCTGAATCACCCATAGGAGGTTTTGTGTTCGAACCAAGTGTAAGGGACGGCGACGGGGAACTGATACAATGTTAGCCTATGTACGGACATTAGTGGCAACTGGTAGAAGAGTAATATTCCATCTGAAGTACACAACAGCTTTGTTAAATATTAAAAGAGTAGCAGAATTATTCGTAACGGGGACAGTTGACTTGAGAGATTTGTACGGCTCTTAAGAGTTATGGACGTTAGCGTTTTTTTCTTACGTTTGTGGCACGGAAATGTTTTATTTTTCTTTTGTTTTGATTTTTGTGCGTATTTCTTGATAAAACGACTATATTCCGTTCCGGAATTAATTTGTACTGTTATTGTTACATATTTTTCCGTGTTTACTTTATCGATACGACTGTTTTCGTTTCCGGAATTGTATGACTTATGAAATATGTTAGTTTGCAAGAGCTAATGCTGCATTTGGTTTGTTGTTGAGGAATTTTTCTGCAAATCGGCAACATTCGCTCTCAGCGACGTATTTCTTTAAAAATAGTTTATCAGTCATCGTGTACGCAAACTTCGAATCAAAAACATAAAGCTTCGAATTCTTGAGGGAAGAGCTAGGTTCTCAATTTAATTTATCGATTTTTGCAATAACTTCAGAAAATTGTCGGTAATTTTGGCAATGTTGAGGCATAGAACATATGTGTGTTGAATTTTGGAAGTCGTAATAGTGTTATGTGTTCATCTTGTATTGGACTTGTATCCATTCTTGAAAATTTACCTATAATTTCCCTTACTGTGATTCTGCGCGACAAATTAATAAACAATTCCGCTATTGTTAACGTCGAGCAGTTTATCAAGAATATATCCATGTCTTGACAAAGAGATAATTTTGATAATACAACTTGAATAAATGTTATGACTCCAGAACTGAAAAATAAAAATTATCTAACACGCCTCCTTAAGTTTGACCAAATACTAAAAAATACAACCGTCCCTAAAAGCCTTTATTATATAATATACATCAGTCATGTTGCTTTGACCTTTAGAATGTACCAATAATGGGTGATAATACTGCTTTGCACGTGTAGATAATGTTTATATTGTAAACATTGAAGGGACTAGGTTTTTACGCATTGTAATTATTGTTTCACTGTTGCTTTATTTGCAAGGCCTTGGAAATTTCTCGTACAGACTAAAAGACATATTCAAAATGTGTTCCTGTAGCTGTACTTACGGAATATTATCGGTATTGCTTAAGTTAGTTTCAGTTATAGTAAATTTGAAGCAACTGCTAAGTTGACATTTACTCTTCCCCTGTCTGATTTGTAATACAAGTAAGTTTTATTTGTATTATAAGAATGTTTTTAACAACAGCAAAAAATATTTGAAAAAGTTAGTTACATCAAAATTGCACTTCAAACTCGCTGTTTTATTTCATTTTTTATTTTTTTTTTCCAGTTCTGTTAGTGAGCTAAATAAATGTTTACCAAATATTTGTTTAAATATAGCGAAATAAGTATTTACTTGAGTAAACAAAATATTTTGTGACCAGAACCAAATACTAATAGCTAGGGCCATGAACTTTTCGCGGAAAGAATTCTGCCCCAGTTCGTTTCAGTGACTTATGTGAACATCTGCAGTTCTGATTCATAGTCGGTGATTGGATGTTTTAACTGTCACGTGTCTTGGGGTTCTACCTGCCAATATCATATTTGTAATGTTGCAGTAACCTTATCGTGATTGGCACAGTCAAATGAGAGACGTCACTTCACACACACGCGCTGCCAATAACAACGAAGCAGAGCTGTGGAGTGCACGTAAGGCACTGAAACAAACTGAAGCTAAATTATTTTCGCGAAATGTTCATGAACCTACTAATAGCACCTGATTTTGTTGCCCCAACAAACTAAAGGATTAATTTGCCAAAGTACTGACACCTGACAATATAATATTGATTATCGCAAATGTAATAATTTGTTTGGAAGAACACAGTAATGTACATTTTGTTAACCTGACCTTTGTGTTTCCACATGCCATAGTTTGTTATCACATCTCGAGAGTTATTTTAAAATTTGTGTCAAAGTCAGTATTATAGCTATACCCGTATGTGTAATTTTTTTTTTTTTTTTTTTTTTTTTTTTTTTTTTTTTTTTTTTTTTTTTTTTTTTTTTTTTTTTTTTTTTTTTTTTTTTTTTTTTTTTTTTTTTTTTTTTTTTTTTTTTTTTTTTTTTTTTTTTTTTTTTTTTTTAGGTTTGAATAATTCCAATAACACATTTGCTAATGAAAACGAATGCCAAAGACGTGAAAAATCCCAATATACATTTGCCTTAATGTTACACATTTTACGAGCCACATATTTATTAGAATGCGTTTATTAACAAATGTCCAGTCTTGGCTGTGGCTGCAATTACCTATCCTCAATGCGAGAGTTACCGGGTTTGATTCTTGGTTCAGCATAAAACAATCTATGCACAACCAAACAAACAGTTTAGATGTACTGACTGACCATGTATTGCACTTCGTCAACAAAAATATTTATTTCGTCATATACACACAAATTATGTGGTTGCACCACGCTAATTTTTGTTAGCATCTAGTAAACATTTCTCTCGGTGTACTAAGGCACTTCATACTTAGTTAAAAATATATGTTATAATGGCCACGGAAGAGCGGTGGTTATGTCACTCGTCTATCTCCACGGTGATCTGGATTTGACTTCCGGCAGCGTCGTTGCCGATTTTCGCGTTTGGGTAACACGTATGTTTTGTTTTTATTTGAAGGTAAGATGAGCTTGTCTGGCTGACGTAGCTGACAGTATCGAATTGTATGTACGAAGAGTTACTGAGATAGCTTTGGAAGACCCAATTTTCAAGGCTACTTAAACGTACCAAGCGAAACCATTAGAAAATAGGTTCACACTCAAATATAAGTGGGGCTGCAGCGTCCAAGTGGTCAGACCATTCGCCTTCCACCAAGGCGATCCGGGATTCGATCCCTGGCCTGGGCCGGTCGCGGATATCCGCATGCCGGACGATGTCGCAGCCCAGCGGGTTTTCTCGAGGATCTCCCGCTTCCCCCGCCCCCCTCATTAAGAAGTTTCTCCATCGTAAGACCTTATTTCATGTCAACCCTCGGGGTACGTAGACTGCCTACGAGCTCCCGTTGATAAAATCTGCCTTTGGGGGTGCGTCACCCTGGCATCTGGTATCTACCTCATACGATATTTATTACTATTATCATACTCAAATATAAAATACGTTCGAATTTCAGATTCACAGATGTGAGGCCACGATCTTTCATTTATTTCAAACAATTGCAAATGACTGGAATATTATTTAAACCAAATGATTTGAAAAATTTTGAGACTGTATTCAGTCATACGACACGCAATTTTGCCAGAGCGTTTTTTCAATAATGAACCGTTTGCTAGCAAAAAATTATTTTACTTCATTTTGGCTTATTTTGATTACAAAATATGTGATATTTCAAGGGCAAAAATGTAAAAATACCGTTTGGTGTACTGCAACATAAAAATTCTGATATAAACGATGATATATAAGTGTTAAAATTGTAAGAATGAGTTTTTGATGTATGTATTTATTTGCGTTAAAAATATTTTTACGAAACCACTGTAAAACTAAAGAGCGAGGTCTTATTATTCTCTGGCCAGCCGCCTGAAAATAGACAGAGTAAAAAGTAAGTAAGTTGACTACAGTTAAAACGGCAGAAGTTCTTTAACGACTCTTGGAAGGGAGGTGCGAGGAGGACGGGGAACGGCAGACGACCGACAGCTGTGTGACGTCACGACGTACGTCACACGGCAGGTCGTGTTTCTGACGGCGGGTGCTGGACATGGGTCGCTATTTATAGCGTGCACGTAACGGCGCCCACTCGCTGCGCTTCAGTGACAATTAAGGTGTCCGCCTGCCCACACCGCCGAGAGATGTGGAGAGCTTCGGCCGACACACGTTTATTCGAAAACTACTTGACGTGCCAGAGTGATGTTTCCCTAGGAACAGCATTCAAAGAACGTTACACGTTAGAATTTATTGGTTTGTGGACATGCGCCATTGCTCCACAAACCAATAAATTCTAATTCCATACTCCCATTGCGACAAACATTTAAAAATCGTTACACGTGTGTATGACCTTTCACATCCAACATTATTGTTTAAAGCTTATTTTATCGTGGTTAATATCAAATTAAATGGGTGTTTTGCAGACCTTTTCAGGGATGATAAACTTGGTTCAGAATATTAGAGAGGTATATGCGGGTACGACACACTTTTGTCTAATTTGTCGTTACTGAATATATTATAGACAGCGAGATATCAGCGAGGAGACTGCACGCCTTGCCATTAACTTGGACCTAGAAGCTAAGGCATGATACTCGTATGGCGTCGCCCTAAGCTCTCCACGGTCCTTAAACTTCAGCATGCTAAGTACGTTTAACAAGGCGGTGACCTTAATGACGCTACCAAAATGCGTATCAACAAGCAAGACCAATTAATCCGAGTATTTGAAAATTTTCAAAATCGCCGATGCGTCCATTGCCGTACTTAGCTTTGTAGGGCTTTAGAGAAGTTCTTACCAAATGCCTTTATACCCCCTGGAGGCAATAAAAAGGGAAGCTATATGGGTGACACTGGTTAAGAAAAACACTGACCTGCTAGAATAGTAGTCCTACTTGTATAGGTATTGAAGCGGTGATCCTGTACTTTTATTGTAAAACGGAAAGTTATATTATGTATTATTCACAATAAGTTAGTCTTTTCCAAGAAAAACCAGTCTGAAAATCCTTTTTTCGCTATTTTGAGAGATTAAAAAAAGTGTTCCTAACCGGCGTGCAGTATTTTAAAAACAGGTGCATATTTTGAAGTTTATAAACATATATATTTAACTCATTTGAGCAGTTTCGCGCAAAACTAACTATGCGTGACATGCTGCAACTCCATACATGCGTAAGGCGAATACTTCTGTAAACGTCTCGCTGGCAGCGAAGTCATCAGAGACAAGGCCATTCATTGGCTCTGGCAGAGAATGCGGAAGAATTGTATCTTGTCTTTTACCGAGGAACCATCGCATCTTTTTCCTTAGGTAATTAAAAAACACGATAAATCAAAATCAGAATGAGCGGGTCGGGATTCTAACGCGAACCTCCGGAATACATCTCAGTCTTACAACTTCGCCATCTCGGCTGGATCTTCCAGTGTTCACGTGGACGCATGAAAAATAATATTTTGTCGAGTTCTGTTCCATCAATATTAATTAATTTATTCATTTTTTTGAACGTTTAAGAGGGCGTGGCACATAATTCATCCCTAAAAGCATTCATCTATAACAATAGGTTTCTTGAAGCCAATTTGCCAAAATTATCCAATGGTAACCCTAGACAATAGTTTTGGCCAACGTTTTAAACAAAATTGTTTCCAGTGTTACGAACTTCTGAGGTACAATCTCTGACACCGGAACCTCGTGCATTTAACTGTGGCGCAAGAGATCACGGGTAACGAATTAGTAATTCTCTATAAATATTTACTCATTAAGTTGGCAAGTAACATTATCTAGGATTGTCAGTAAGTATTTATCCATATTGCCTTCGAAAAAAGCGTAGAAATCAATTAATGTTTTCTTCCTTTATTTATCTACCACACACTCTCGAACAGCACAAGGCCTTGGAAGAAGAACTGGCCGGGGAGGGGGAGGGGGGTAGGAGTCGGCCAGGGGTTGTTTTAAGGGTGCGGTCTACCTCAATTTTCATCAACATTTTTTATTTTTATTAGTACCACGTATTTTTTTCTTATTTTAGACACAAAATGTGACTAATTTTGGCTCTTATGGAATTTTTTTATGACTCATAGTTTTCGCCTAATGGCTTTTTAAAGTCATATTTTGCATGTTTCCGTTTTAACGACCACACGAAAACCAATTGATATATCAAACTGAAAAATATCATAGTAGATAAAGACATTGCAGGCTACAATGTCATGCTCATAAAAATAAAGAATCAAAATTATTTGTATTTTAAAAAAAATGCCGAAACTGAAAATAAAAATTTTAAAATATTCAATATTTTTTTTAAATACAAATTATTTTTATTCTTTATTTCTAAGACCATGACATTGTTGCCTGTAATATATTCATCCTCTGTGATTTTTTTGAGTTTGGTATATCAGTTGGTTTTCGTGTGATCGTTACAACGGAAACATGCAAAATATGAGTTTAACAAGCCATTACGCGAAAACCATGAGAGATAAAAAATTTTTATAAGAGCCGAATTTAGTCACATTTTGTGTCTAAAATAAGAAAAATTATCTGGTAAAAATCAAATATAAAAAATGGTGATGAAAATTGAAGTAGACCGCGCCCTTAAGGAACCATCCCAGCATTCGCCTTGCATGATTTCGAAAAACTTTGGAAAACCGAAATAAGAATGGTCGGAGCTGGGAATCGAACCCGTGTCCTCCTGAATGTGAGGTGAGTTCGTTACTAGGTCTCCACGCGCTTGGTTCAAATAGCCTGAAAATTCAGTGTATCCAGGTGATATCCTTGAGAATGTAAATATTATAATATTAGCTACAACTCGCAAATAATTTACAATTAAACACAGCACTTATGGTGTATAAAAACACTGAAATACAGATTACAATTTTTACTCTAAATCTGACGTTATTTATTTTTAACTAGCACTGTGAATTTATTGTGTTAATGAGTTATTCAGCTACCTGATGTTAATCTCTTTTGTTTCTAATTGTAATTATGACACTATTCAGTAATGTTTGTAATATTCAAGAAAAATAAATACCGTAAATATTTTTAGACCTCTCGTATACTGACGTAAAATAACATTAAGTAGAACCCTATATTTATGGGCTGAAAATGTGTTCTTAATGATATTTCGAACAATACGAACTATTCCTCCCGTTAAGTGAAAATTTTCCTTGTATGTTTAGGCCTGCGTCAAATATATTATGCAAGTATTTGTAAAGTATTTCATATAGTTTCGTAAGTGCTTAGGTTACAGAAAATAACTTATATTCACGATAAAATAGTACATATTTAGCTAGATGTTTCTGTCCATAAATTATTCAGCAGTAACGAAGTTTCCATTATATTTACATTTTTTCTTTCCGCCGGTAACGCATAAATATCTGAACATTTTATGGTGAAAAATTGTTAAGAGGCTTATCAATTTACATTATAAATAAATATTTACCAATTTTGGCAACTGTTATTTGATATTATGAAAATAAAATATTTCATTCAAGATTTAATAATTAATTTGACTAAACTGTTTGGCGTAATCCGCTGACTGTACAAATTCCGTGTTTATTAAATTACTGTAAGTTTAGCTAATTTGGAGCCATCTTTACTGCTTCTTGTTAACGGTTTTAAGTATTTGTGTTCGCCAGATATAAAGATTGAGGGATTTTTGGCGTCTTAGCTAAATTTTATGTTTAACTTATATTTCAGAAAGTTTAGTTTTACTTAAGGTTGTGACAGGGAGTAGAAGTCTATTTCGATAACAGATTAAAATGTTGTTGGGTAGTTAAAAAAAATAATAATTTCGGTAAACGTACTTTCTTTAATTACGTGAGCCAAAATTATCAATTTAATAAATTGGTGTTTTAATTGCTAACAAAGTCGAATTCCACGCTAACAATAAGTCAATGTAAAAAATGTATTTGAAAGTGACATACTTACTAAATTAAATTATTTAGAGATAACTACGGTCTCGATATTCAATACTTATGATAAAAGTACATAAAGTATATTTTAGAATATTATGCAGGCAACAGAGAATAGTTCATAATAACCATGAAACAGTTGTAGTAATCAAGCAAGTAGCGTTGCTCTGTCAATTTACCTGGTGGTTGGCTCTCCGCAGAGAATACCCTGTCTCTGACGTCATCGTGGATACCAAGGTCTTTGTCATCCTCTTCTTGCTGCGGTGTCCGAGCGCTTTGGCCCCGCTGTGTCTTATTAGAGTTTATTGGGTTATTAAAGGGTGGGCGAGGGCGACGCGGTTTGCCAGGGGGTGGGACGCAGAGAGGAGCCATACGGTCAGCACAATTCATCCAATGGTCGCTTAAGTCACTTAGCTCTTGTTGGGCGTCCCGACACCCCCTTTCCCTCCTCCTTCCCTTGTCGTTCCTGCGACCAGACCGCCCACTGTCTTAATGCGGTCGTGTTACGGAGAGAGTTGCGGGTATTCTCCGCCTGGCGGCGCCACCTCTGGGTCCCTTCCCCCACCCCCACTACTTCCTCTACCCACTTCCCGCCAGGCCTGACAACTTCTCCGCGGCAAACTCGTGGGGGATATCCTCCAAACTTGCCGGACCCGGGCGCCTGAAATCCAATCCGGGCGAGGCCGACAAAGGGCGGGAAGTGCTCTGGCAATTACGCGAGTAAGAACGTAGTGTGGGTGAGCAGAGGGGTGGGGGAAGCTTTTAGGGGCAGAGGATTCCGATTGGACGGCCGAGTGGCTGGCGACGGGGCTGGACGTGTCCTGCGAGACTCGCATGTGCTTCGCAGGCTGTATGTGGTTCCCCTCCCCCTTCCCCTCTCCGTAACAACTATTTGTCTCTGATATTGCACGGACGAACACGTGTGGGATGACGTGTATTAATTATGAGTGATTGTTAGGGACTGGGAAATTAACCCGCGTTCAATGACTCACACGTTACGATATCATGTGTGTTGCAAAGCTTCGGCTATTTGCTAATTGGCTGATGCTCCACTGAGCTGCCAGTTTCCTGACAGACCTTGTCAAACGGGATTATGTTCTTTGTTTCCTTTCAGTTGTCTGAGGATTCGCCAGGACATGGCTGTTAATCTGCGGCACGATCATAAACGCACCAGGAATATAAATATGTCCGAATTACAAATAGTACTAAAACTGCCCATTCCCTAGCGCCTGTTATTACTTTTTCATTTTCCAAGTAATTCGTGCGTAACTATTATCTGACATCGTATTTAAATTATTTCCTTCTAATTTTAAGTTTATTAAATTTTGTTATTACCTATATACATTTACGTATCTCTCAAACTTTACTCTCTACGAGAACTCGGAGTACGCTACTATTTCGGACAATTTTGCTATCGGGAGCAATATTTCATTGCTATTTAATAATAAAACAGCAAGAAAACGTGTCTTAATAAAGGCAAAGCACGTCATGTTGGGGTCACAGAAAAAAAAATTGCAATGTTTGTCAAGCTGTGAATTGACGTACTGAAGCGTTGGTATGACAGCTCTGTAGACGTAGTGTCGCACATTGGTGCCAAATAAATATAACATTTACACAGAGGCAGGAAAATGACATGGCTATTTAATTAATTATTATTCTCACATATCATGTTGCTTTGAGCTTTTAGCAATCACTGTCAAGCCACGGATGCATGATGTGTATAGTCACAAGATATTTGTTACTCTCGAGGTTCTCTACTTAATTTGAATTGTCATTCACCGAAGGGAAAATGTTCAAAGTTATAATATACCACGCATTTTGCATTATCCTTATGTATTAATTTTAACGTATACACATGTTTTAAAAAAAGTCAGCCATTTGCTCTATCCCTATCCTCTTTTATATTTTGTTGTTTTTGCTCCCATTTTAACACGAGCCTAACATGTAAAATTAGTAATTTATTTTCGTCTCCTAATGCTTTCAAGTTGTTAATTATCCTTTTTTCTTACGTTTAATTTATATTATGTTTTCATATTACTTTGACATGCATGTGACCTTTATCTAGTCAACTTGAATTATTTTGATCTTCCTTCTAGAAATCTCCGATAAAAATTGGCATTCAGAAAAAAAAAAAAACCTACTACTCAATATATCAATAAAGTTAAGCCAGAGTTATTGGATCCGTCTCCATTACCAATCAAATCCGCTGAATTCTACAGTAGATCGTTAGTAAATTTAATTTCGGTTGTTTGTAGCATAGAATTTTATATCTACGTATATTATTTGCTGTTTTTAATGACGTTGATTAAATTTTTTAAAAATTCCTTGGCAATATTTTTTGAGCATTTATCGTGTCATTACTTAGAATAATTGTGTCGTCAGTAGCTTATAAAAAAAGTAATGCAAGTAATGCTTTGCAAATAAAATTTATGTTATTAAATTTTATTATAATTCTGTACTTTTTAAAAATGATAAAACTTCTTCATTCTACACTTGAAGTATTTCACCAAAACGTACAGTAATTATTGTTTTGAAGTTGACATTATTCATAACCAAACTTAAGTTACATTTAAAAATTTTTTTACGTGACATTCGACAAATTACTACAAGTATTGATTAGAGGTTGACTTCAAAACCAACAATTTTTTTTTAGATTAAGAAGCTCTTGAAATACTTTTTTTTAATAGTTATCATATTCTTTAGTTTAATTCGTAAAAAAAATTTTTAATCATAACAAATAGTAAGTAAAATAAAGTAGTTTAATATTCGAAATACATTTTACTTGTTGATATAAGGTGCTAAAATTCCAACATTACGTTACAATTTATGTAAAAAAATTTTCTATCTCTAACTCCAGAAATTTTCACTTTAGAAACACGTTCAGTCTTCGTGTGAAAATCTAAAACTACATTGCGTATTACATGAAATGATGGATGGCATCGTGTATTGATATTTCATATTGCATTGGACTAGAAGAACTTGCGTAACTGACTGAAAACTACCCTAGAGTGGGAGGTTTATTGGAAGTGAGTCATACATGCTTCTGGATAAGAGAAGGGACTACCACTACATCGAGCCCATTTTCTCCAAATGACCATATATAACGAAGAAAGAAGTGGAGGCTAAAGTAGAGGAGGGAATACTCGCTAGGAGAATGCTCGTATAATATACTAATATGACACGTCAAAATGCTGGTAATGGAATAAAATTGCCCAAAGTACTAAAGAGCATTAAAACGATTGCAATAACTCCGTCAGGACGACATTTAAGAGTCGGTATGAGTTGTAAACGCACTCATATATTTTTTCTTATGAAAAATATCCGGCCGGTTTGTCGTTTCACAATTTATTTATTTACGTCTTCAATCTAATACGAGTTACGTAACGGTTATTTTATGTCACCCGCCAATCTTTAGAGTGAACTGCGTGAAGATATTTTTTGAATACGCCGTTTCAGGTTGTAAACTTTTGTTTTTGGAGGATCAAACTGGTCGAGTTACTTGCGAGCAGTAACCTCTGATCATTTTCCGTAACGAAACCATAAACGTATCTAGTACATTTTCTGACGCATCTATGCTAAAATCACATTAAGTTTATACACACGTATGTGTTTAGCTCATTCGCTGCAAATTCCTTCGTGCAGATTTACAAGTCGATAGTGTCCCTGCTTTCTACCCCGCAGTTCCACTTCTAAAGAAGTGAACATGTCATGATATTATATTATAAAATCCACGAAGGAGATGTTAAATTACATAACAGTCAGAGGTCACTCTTCAGCTGTAAGTTATCGCCAAATGCTTGTTTGATAAATAATTCAAGCTAGTAAACATAACGCCAACTATTCATTGGAAAATAAACATTCTATCCTCAAAGTTTGGTATAGCAAAATAGAGACAGTTGCACTCAAAATTAATTCAAATTGTTCAGCAAGTATTCCAAAGAACACTGCTTATATTGAAAAATAATTTACGTTTTTAAAAGTTACTTGGGATTTGACAAATCCCTATAAGGTTGGAAATATGCGTTTGAATCATCATTAAAACTCTGCAAATAATGTCTTATAAGTATTGTTAGTCTGTAATAGATACCACATGTAAACACAAAGAATTGAAATACGTTAACAGTAAATGGTATTAACATGATCTGAAAATATGTTATAATCGTTAACTTCATATAATGAATATTAAGTAAACAAAATTACGCAATGCAGAGTGAGTTCATACGTTGAAAAAAATAATATACATAATATCCAACTCTGAACACGCGAGATATGTTTATTGTGGAACAGAGACAAGTTTGAGAGTACAAAAGAAAAGTAATAAAAAATGTCTTAAATTACTGTGTACAACTATCTTTACCATCGTGTTGTCATTACTGCATTCTCTGGATAAAACTTTTCTTTGCGAAAAAACTTATTTGCAATAAATCCTTTAAAAAGAAACCTTTTTCAGTATTTTCTGTAACAAAACTTGTTTTGTGATAAATAATTTTTTTTTTGCTAGTGTGCTGTTTAGTTAATAATGTACGTTACAAGTCATTTTATAAGCATCCCAAAATAAAGCCGTATAAAACGATAGCAACAAAAAAAACACTAAAAAATACTCTTTCTGCCGTACTTTAGAAAATACATGAAATACTATGTTTGTTTAGTAATCACTATGTAAATCCACGAGCTGTGATTCATTCCTTCTAAGTGGCCATTGTGTTGAAAACGACTCATGTAAAATTTAATGTCACCGTTTATGCCCTGCGTAATGACTGCTCTCTTTAAATCAGTTAGGAACGACATGACATTTTATGACACAGAATATTGTTGCAGATATGCCTAATTATACTGTAATTTGTACAGCACACACACAAAATCAGTTCATATTTCCTAATTCACCGCCAAATTTCCTGTCAGTATTTCTATCACACTCTGTATTTATATTGTTAAATTTTTCCTACGAAGCCAATGTAAGAGTGAAAAAATAGTTTAATGAAAATTGGCATTATTTTCTACTATTATGTCGTCTTACTTCCATTGACTTGGTAGCCATTGCCGCCGAACTAAGACTTCTCCCAGACTCTGCCTTCCAGTTCCATTGTATAGTTTATAGTGTGCATTAGTTTAGAAAATTTTGGGACTGTCATAGAAAATTATTTATTCCGTGCCTTGTTATTTTACTTTTGAAATTTTTGAGAAAACAACTTCTTTAATAAATCACTACTATGATAAAAAAGAGACTTCCTACAAACGAAATGATCCCCTCTCAGAACTCAGGAAAGAGTATGTAACGGACATGTTAATAAATTTCATTATGATTACTGGCTGTATATAAGAAAAGTGCCTCAATTCGTTTGCAAAAATTGAACTGAAATAATTAAAATGAATATAAAGATCATTTGAGACGTTTTAAAAGAACATTAAAATGTTGTATGATATTTAATTGATTGATATCTTACAATTTACTGATTCTGGAGAAATTTGAAAATGTTAAATGGCTTCATTTTATCAGACCGTAAACTTACAAAGGAAACAAAATATTTTTTTTGCAATGCAGTTATTGGAGACTGAGTCTTGAACCCTTACATATATGTTTAGAGAGTATAGATAATACAAAGTAATATTTATTGTCGTAAGATTTATTTTACTGTACGTTGTATGAGTGCGTGGTAATGAAATATACTGAAAAAATTTTATGAATGTAGAATACAAAACGAATCTTTGCGAACATAACTTGAAATGCTTTTCTCAAATTAATTGATCTGTGATTATTTTATGGCCTATCGAAAAAAGATACTTGATTCACTTCTAAGCTGTGTAGGACGTAAATAGTAACTTTCCCGTTCAGTTGGCAATATGTGTGGTTGCTAGTACTCAACGCATCTCAATAATTATTGACTAAATTATTTGTACAAAAAAAAATACGAAAACAGAAACTGTTCGTATAGCAGCAGATTAGCATGACGTCACATACGTTTCGCAGTACGAACATTACACGGTTATTAAGCACTCTTGTGAGCGTGTAAGAAGTTTCTGAAAGAAACTTCGACCCCAGTTTCCAAGAAGCTGATCCATAGCAAAGTCTTTGAAAAAAATATTCGTCATGCATGAAGGCGGGAATGTCTTACTACCGGGAAGTCAATACAGAACCTAGCTAGCCCAAAGCGTCAAAATAACAAGAATTGATGGTAGGAGAGACATATTTACAGCTCCCCTATTATTATAATTAAATTCAACTTAGTATCAGCCTGTCATGCCGGCAACAATGTATCACAACCGACTCACAAAAATTCACTGTAAAATGAACACTTCTAAAGCTTTCCCCCTTCCCCTCTTAGTTTTTCAGAAAATTTGTAAATTTTTGCCACTTGGCAGTAGAAAAAACAGACGAGCAGGTAGTATTAAACCATGTCAACTCAGAAGATGAAGCTAACGACGGAGGGTTTCTTATTTATTATTCTTGAAAAGACTTAAAAAATGCTCACTTTACCATGAATAGCTGGTAATTAGAGATTAAGGTTTATCGCGGGAAAACTTGACTGTTTGCTGGGTTTCAACCCACGCTCAGCTTATGAAAATATTACTGGCTTTCACTTGTACTTGTACCTGGAGCTGTTACCCTATTTGACTGAACCAATAATTATCCCGCTATTGTAGTTTTTGATATCCATTATTGGTTTGCAGACAACTTGTGTCAGAAGACGTATATCAGTATATCACCCAACAATACAAGTCACAAGAAACTGAGTGTTTTCAAGGGCATGTTGGCACAAAATATTTCTGTGGTATACCATCATCTCTACTGTTAATGTAAATGTCCTGCCACGAAAGAGAATTGCAAATTATGAAATTATAAAATGAGCAATAGTTTCATAATTGCTTAGTAACCTCTCTCTTTGCCTCACATTCTCACTATATATCTTTATCACACAATATCTACATATATAATGAAGGTTTCAGGTGCTAATGTAATAAAGTAGTTGGTTTGAACAAAACGTCTCGGTGCACTCTGCAGAAAAGTACAGACGTTCAATAGTGATTCTTTTCTTTACATCTTCCACGTGTGAAGACTCACTCACCTCCTCACGCATCGCTCTCCTTGTCATACCTGCATGAATTTTTGAAGCGTTTTCCAAGCAGATTTGATTCCGTCGTGAGGCCCGGGCGAGCTGTTTCTATTGTGCCCTTCCGAGTTTGGAGTCCAGATCCTCCAGCATCCTCCTTCCTGTTTCCACCTCCATCCTTCACGCTCGCCCAACATCCCCTCACTGCAGCTTCATATCTGCAGGTTCTAACATTTAATCTATTATTCAGAGCCACGGCCCGCCATGGCGAAGGCGAGATGCGCCTTCTCTCGTCCGAGTCTTGTACGAGTGGCACTCGGCTCCAGGGCTGCGGGGAAGCGCGGCGCACACCCCCCGCGCCAAGTTTTGAGGGAGGCTACGTCGTACACCACGCCAAACAACATGAACTAGTCTCGTGTCTGGGAAGAAATATCGTAAACAGCTGAGATCAGAGCTTGGTTTTCGCAGCGCTCCGAATCACGCCGGGAGGTCAAGACGACGGGTCCTCTACAATTGTAGAGTGGAAATGCTAATTGAGCTAAGTGTCAAAAATACGTTTTTAGCGTAAAAAAGCAAAAACAGCACTGTAAAAGTCTGCGGATGTATGGAGGCGGTGATCTTTAAATTCTCAAAAATCTGCCAGGAAAATTATTGAGACTTAATTCTCACAGTATTACATTGGCATCAACACCTAGTTTATTTTGATGTCAGAAATTCAATTTGGTATCTTTTGGTACTTATCTCCTTTAGCATTTCCGCTCTAAAATTGCAACGGTCGACATGTTATCCAGTATAAATACTGGAATTCCCCCGTGTTCCTCTACGAAGGCACTGTGCTGTTCGACGACACGTAAAGTCACCAAAAAAGATATCTCACAAAGATGAGCTATCAGCGAGATGTCTGCGTGACGGTTCAGTTTCTTGCGCCTATAGAAGTTAGGATGGACTTGCAAAAATACGCTCTGCCGAGTGTCTATAATCCGCTCCGTGTGTGATTTCAGTTAGATAATATGTGTTTGATCACTCTCTGTTGTAAGAAAACCAGGAAAGCAGTTCTATATTTTTAATGTACCTCGCAGCCGCTGTTAGCACAGCGACTACGGCACACCTCCCACCATGGTGATCAGGGTTCATTCACTTAACCAGCGGAGTCGACTCGGATTTTCGCATGTGGGTTTCATGCCAGATGATGCCCATGTTCGGCGAATTTCCTCGGGGTTCTACAGTTTCTTCCGCCTCTTCTTTCTGACGCTGTTCCACACCCGTCGCCAGCTGATGAAGACCTCGCTGCTAAGCGATGACAAAATTCTCTTCCATTAAAAACAGGGCTTCGTCGCTCAGAAACAAGTTGAAACGGAGACAGTCTTTCACCGTCTAAGCCATCCCATGATGCCGCTCCGGCAGTTGATTACGATGGCGGCATATTTATGGTCCATACCGTATGCTGTAGCACTTCTGATGTCTTGTAACGCAGAGGAAGCAAACGTATCAGAAGCAGAACCAGCATTGGGCATCCTAGGATATGAGTACTTGGGTGCTCATGCGCTTCGCATAGTCTAGAGCCGTGTCTAGTACTGTGTGATAAAAAAATATCCTAAGTTGAGCAGTATTCGCAAATTAATTATACAGCTACCACAGTGTAAATGACCTTAGATTTCGGTTATAGTGTAGTAAAACTGTTCGTAATGCAAAACATTCGAAGGTATTTTCTGAAATATTTATTTACTTACAAGTCGATCTTAAAAATTATACTAGTGTCTGCCCTAACAATCGAAATCAATGGAAAAAAATACAGTTATTACTGATAAATACGAAACCATTTTCTAATGATTTCTGTATTCGTCACAAAACAGAAGGCAGTTAGGTTACACAAGTGAAACCATTAAGAATTATTCCGCAAATCTACGAGGATGCATCTGCACCAACCACAGATGACTTCGTGAGTCTCTAAGAAGCTCACAAACTAACGGGAATGCATAGTAGCAAATGGGGAAAGATACAGGGACGAATGTAGATTTCCACAGAAAGATACATTATTGTTGTGTCATATTTTATTTACTGAATAATCTGAGTTGGTCCATTTAAAAACAAAGATGTAACATTTACTGTTAAAACGTGTAAATTATATCCACTATTATGTGAGCTATTCTTCAGAGGCGCTGGCTGTCAATCGAAGGTCTACTAGTTTTAACGTGTTACTGGGCAAATAGACTTATTACTTTAGTGTGCGACTGTATATCGTGATAAAAACAGTATGACGGTTTAACTGAAGTATTATTATGCAAATGGATTTATATAGTTTGCTGGTTTTCATCCTCAGAGAAGAACAGCTTTATCGTAAGTCGGTTATGTAGCTTCAAAGATTCTCTGACACGCCTCTGGTAATGCTAGACGTCACTATTCTAATAAAGGATGTAGGTTACTGTTTGTTGCATGGCGTGCTAGTGATTGCTCACTGCGGTACGCTGTCACTGTGTGTGGATAATTACCATGGATCTCTTTGGTGATTCGGTCGTGTAAACTAAAGAGCAACAGAAGCATTACATACATTGCATCTTTAGCCGACAAGTGTTTCTGTTGTCAATAATATATATTTCGGTTGAAATTTCGTTTTACAAAAATAAGGTATTGTGACATGCATTTCTCACTGGCAATCTTAACTAAATCGCAGTTTATTTTGTTTGGAAACGAACCACAATAGTTTGATTCCAAAGTAGTCATATTTAATAGTGTATTGTCAAAAAATACTTATACTAAGTTATTTTATGTAATATAGGCAAGTTACGTTAAAAGACTTACAAGAACGCCCTACGATAAACGTAGGCCTACCCACATATTTTCGCAGCACAAAATCCAGAGCTCAAGTAAAGCACTTTAATCAAATTTATGAGAAAATAATTTTGAAACAGTAAAATTAATTTTGAGTCATTTGTTACGCTGTGTGTTCGCATACGTTTTATTTCAGCTCGAAACGTTATGCTGAAGAATATATTTGAGGAAACCGGCCTTTGAAGACAAACGCAAGTTTTTTAATATTCAACATACTACTCTGCAGATGCTGGAGATGTTGTTCATGTTACAAATTGCTATTTCATTCACATTTTGTGGGTAGTTTCATGCAAGTGCAGTCAATGTCACGGTGTTTATATTGCGTGTGTCACCAAGTTGCACATTGTACTAACGTTCACACGTTGCCACAGTCTGGTACGTCCCCGGCTTTGTTTATGTAGCGTATTTTGTTTTACTGTGACGTCACCGGCCCCGGATGTTTCAACGTTGCATGTACGTCGAAAGCATACCTCATGCGCGTACTGGTACATTAATGCACCTTTGACGTTAGAAAATGACGTTCTCTCAACGTTCATAGCACCTTGCTGTGCTAAATAGGTCAAGGTAATACGTTTCTAAATCATCAAAAATATATTTTACTATCGGAATTTAACAGCTGTAATAAAACGTTCCCCATGAATCTTTAAATACACAGTTAGACAACTTATTAAATTTTATTGAAAAAATTCGGAGATATTCATATGCCAAAATATGTGATACAAATGTACTAATTCTAAATATTAAAGAAAATCAAGATGGTTGACAACCTACGACATACAGTACCTGTAAATAATATAACTCCTTGTAATAACGTTTTATTTTGTATGCTTCACGGTAAGAAAATTCTAATTTAAAATTTCCTTTTAAATAAGCATTGAAATCAAACATGTAAGATTGAAGGTTTACGTGTTTAAGAAAGACTTTCAAAGGATGAAGTTTCGTTACACAAAACGATTATAAGAATATTAACTGCAGGCTAAGTTGGATTGTCTGTACAATACTTACCTAATGAAATAATTCGCTCTAAATGTGAGTGAAAACCGTTTTTCATACGTGCAGTTATTTAAGTATATTTTAGCAAATAAATAAATCACTGTTTTAAAGAAGATACTCCGACTGAACTTCAAAAAGCCAGTAACATATCTGCGAGGAAAAAAGGGGACAATATTGTAATCTTTGATTTGGGATAAAACTTGCAACTGCCACTGAAGAAATAATTGAGGTTGCGTGTATATACAGGACTGTTATGTCTTGTCATCTATTGTTACGGATCATTACATTTTGGTAGGCTTCAAAGTCGCTGTTGTTTTGTAATCACTGCAAGGGATCTGGTCGGTGCGAGAATGCTATTTACTCTGAAAATAAATTAGGAAGAAATCAACAAATTGTATTAAGGCAAGAAACATTCATCATAAAAGTAAATTACTTAGTGTGCCGGCGTAAAGTCGCCTTTGGCTAAATTACTTCCATCCGTTATGTCGGTTGTGGAATCAACTCGAAGGAACTCGCTGATATTTAAATCCTGACGCTGTCGTTTACCCTCATTTCTAGCTTATAATGTGAAAGTGAAGTTTACTGTCAAGATGGAGAACTTTTTGAATGGTAGAATCAAAATTAATATTCTACGTATTCCGAAAGTCAGGGAACAAGTAATTCTCTACTAAATATGTAGCAGTAACATTTATGCTCATGAGGATTTTTAAAAATCCTTCTATAACTCGTAGAATTTACTCTGTTTATGCTCCTAAACAATATCACATAGATTCACGAACTACAAAATTGAATTATTGTTTTTATCCCTGCCATAACGCTACACACTCTCGTTAGTGTGATTGTGTTCTTAATTAAATATGCTGGTGAGATTTCTGTGGCAATAGTGGCTGAGATTCTCGTAACAAAGTGCGTTCGTGTATGTGATTATAGTGAGACAACTACTTCAAACAATGAGTTTCTCTGTAGGCGCCAAAGAGAAGCTGTTTTTTTTTTCCCCAGTTTGGGAGTACTATATACTCATGTAAAACAAGTTAATCCGTGTCAATAACCGAGTGAGTTGGGGAAGTAGTAAAAAAAATTGCCTCGCATTCGGAAGGACCCGGGCTCGATTCCTTATCTAGCTATGCTGATTTCAATGTTCCAAGATTTTCCGAAATCTCACTATGCGAATGCAGAGATAGTTCCTTTATACAGGCCTTAGACGACTCATTTTCCACGCGCATTTTTACGAAGGCCTTCTGATATTAGAGATTACCTGAAACAAAAAATTTTCAAATATTCCAAGGTCAGTAAAGATATTATTTGTAGCCAAGCATATTAAACTGTTATTACATATGTAAAAAAGATTTGATGTCATAGTAAAATAACATAAGCAAACTTAAAAAAAATGTGAAGTATATATTGTGGTATTATTTTATTGCCTGTCACAGTAGAAACAAACTTGAAATAATTTTTCTTTAAAAACCTCTTAAATCTTGAACACAGTGCGAGTGCTCTTCTGCCAAAGTAATGCATATTCAAACGCCACCTTTAGCCTTACAAATCACAAAATTAAGTACAATGTTGCTGAAAAGTAATTACCCTCTCCCCTAAAGTTGTACGCCGCCACCTACCCCGTCCTAGCCTCCCCAGACTTCAATGAATCTCTTCACTTAATTATGCATTTCGTGCAAGTGTAGGTTCGGCGTCTTCATTTCGGAACCCCTTTTTCGCGCCGCCTCAAACTCTAGTTCTGGCGGGTCCCTCTTTTCGCACAGACTCCCTCCATGCCGCACTCTTTTACCTCCTGCCGAGCGCGGGGTTTTTAACCCACCACCCCTCCCCCGTCCACCCGCAACTACCCGTGGCGAGCCTTCCCGGAAACCATTTCGGCCGGAGTTTGGCTTTCCGGGTCGAGTTACGCCATCAATAATGCAGTGATGAGTCGAGGGCGCAGGGAAGGCCTTAAGCCTGCTTGTAAACAAAGACAGATAGACACATTCGCGACATGACGGGGTGCAACAAGGCTTCAAGTCCTCCTAGGTGCTCGCTTGCATTTCTGGGCGACAGGTGGCACTACGCTACCAGAGGTCTCTGGGTCTAGTACTTCCTTGAGCATGGGTTTGAGTTGTGGAAATGCGGAACCGGTTAACGTGCCAATACAGAAACCGTACTCTTAAGCAATTTAAGATAAATATGTTGTGTGTTTGTGTGTCCAGCCAGCAGTAAGAACTACATCTATCACATTTTCCATTTAAGCTCATTTCTAAGTCGTGTCACATCGCCAGTGGTAGCGTTCGACATGACATGAAACCAGCTGCTTTGAGAGAATAGAAACATAGGTTAATCAGACGCATTTATTAATACCGTTACTGCCGAAAAGGAAAAAGCATAGAATTCGTTGAAATTTTATTTTTATTCCAAACAATTATTTTACATTAACGAAATGCTTCTGTAAAGTCTTTTCTTGCAGCCGCAATGTTCTAGTCCACAGAAAACTTTAAATATTAGAAGTATTTTCCTTACGTATTGTGTTCATCATTTATGAATAATAATACGTCTCACAGAAAACATTTTAGTGCGTGTAAATTAATATGAATATTTGTATGATAACTGCAAAATAGATTTGTGATTGATTTTTTTATTTTCGTGGACAAAAATGGCGTTGCCAATAAAATTCTTAACCAGTAATCTTCATGGAAAAGTAAGGTGAAATAAGCATTATTTTTAAACAGAGCATGTAATATAACATTAATTATCAAAGTTGGTTTTAAAAAAACTTCAATAATATGATACACATTTTAATGTCCCTGATCCAACTGTTTTAAGCGCATGTACGAATTTTTATTATTTGTATGTATTGTAATTTATGGCATTTGAAACTGTTTGTATAAAACTACCCAATATGTAGTATTCAAACAAAATAAGTTGTCGGTTTCTAAGGAAAATGATAATACCATCCAGCACACTTACTCAAGAATACGTTGCTATCTTGGTGTATTCCGTTTTCCACTGTCGTACGAGGAACATGTTAGCACAGAACAAATTATTACGACTGACGTTCATGTCTCTGAAAAATAAGTATTTAGCTTGTGGGAGTTGTGCCAGACGATGAAGTTCTTTCGCGTGGTTTTCTCGGGGATTTCCAGTTTCCTCTGCCGCTTTATTCCGCCGCTCCTGCATTATTACTGTCAACTTTCACCGGCTAAAAACCTCGCTGTTGAAGCTCTGCCCAAAAATTTGTTTCACTTACGTAGGTAAACTGAATAAAAAGCAACCCATTGACACTATTTTAATACACGAAATAAGGTCACAAACCTACTTCATTAACAAAAGTGCAAATTGGAACACGACCTGTGCCTGGAACACTTCATACACGTCAGCAAGTTCTAGTCCCACGGAGTGTTCTATTATGTTGAAGTTCACGTCCATTCAGGAGGAATTCCCTCCAAAATTTCAATTGTTTTAATAATTGTTATATTTGAACGAGATATGGTTTGTTTTGTATACATGTATTGATACTACTTTTACGGTAGTGAAAATTGTCTAGCTTTCACGGTTTTTGTATGATGGCAGGTCAAAGCCCAAATTTGCATAAAACGGTTTTATACAAGAAATGAAAACTAACTGAATTCCAGAAACTAAAAATAATTTACAATGAAGAATAGTTTCGCGGGCTACGTCAAGGAATGTACCAAAAACGTATTAATTATGTTCTGTATTTTACAAAAATTGCTGAAATTAATATAACAACTTGTAAATTTTCTGCAATTTATTAAAAATATAAACAATTTCAATGCGGGTAGTTTCGTACATACCTTGACGTAGCCCGTTACACTGTTCTTCATTGTAGATTATTTTATTTCTTTAAGTTGGTTGGTTTTCGTTTCTTGCATAAAACCGTTTTATGCAAATTTGGACTTTGAGGCGCCATTACGCAAACATTATGGAAGCTAAAGCAAACTGTCATTATTGTAAAAAGTAATCTCGATACATGCCTACAAAACAAAATATAGCTCGTACAAATATACAAATTATTAAAATTTTGTGTTATCTCCCCCCTTAAGGACTCGCTGTTTAGTTTTGCAGTGGTTTCGAAAATATATTTTTTTAACACATATTAATACTACATCAAAAGTTCATCGTTATAGTTTTATCACTTATATATCATCGTTTGTATCTGAATTTTTATGTTGAAACACACGGAACGGATTTTTAGATTTTTACCTCTGAAATATTACATATCTTGTTGTGAAAATAAGCCAAAGTGAAGCAATTTTTTTTGCTAGGGAATGGTACATTATTTAAAAAAAAACGCTGTGGCAAAATTGTGTATCGTACAACTTTACACAGTATCAAATTTTTTCGAAGTATTTGGTTAAAAAATATTCGAGTTATTTTCAATTGTTTGGAATAAATGAAAGATCATTGCTCTAATACAACTTGTTTCCCAGCGCTGCTGTGTCAAGTCACACGTCCTGTAAATGGGCCGTGTAACCAGTAGCTGCTGTGCCACGTGTATATGTTTACTGGGTTACGTGTATGGTTTGAACCAACTTACAGACAAAATATATCATTAATGGTAGAAATTGAGAGGGTATTACGGCCTTTTGACAACGAAGTATTAAGAGCCAACGAGGTTTGAAGTAAGATGAAAGAACAAAACAACATCCATGCCCAAGCCGGGGATCGAAGTCAGGACCTCCCGCGCTGTGGAATGGTGCATAGCTGACTCCGCTACGGAGGCCGGTATACCTCATTAAGGACGTAATACTACACTATTTTTAAACGTTTATAGTGAAGACAAATCATTTCTGCACTCCAGTTTACAGTACGAGTATTTAAAAAGAACTTCGGGGCACTGCAAGTAGTTTTCTTTATGAAGAAACTGAAATAATATGAGCTGAGAGGTCACGGCTCCAGGTTTCTGCTGTGTTCATTCAGTACACTTTGATGTACTCCAAAATTGTGGCCCTGCACACGTCCAAACGAAATTCAAACTACTCCTTTCACAGTTTTTGTATAATGGCATGTCAGTGTCCAAATTCGCGTGAAACTGGTCAAGTGCTATGAAGGAAAATCAGCTGACTAAACGAAATGAAATAATTCACAATGAAGACCAATGTCACGGACTTCGCTAAGACAAGTATAAAAGCAAAGTAGATTTTTTTTATTGGTATTTTAGAAAGTAATGAATTTGAAATAAAATATTACCAATGTTCTAGAATTTTTATAAATACAAAAAAAATACATAAGGTTTTATAAATGGCTTGGTGTAGTCCGTGACACTCTTCTTCAGTGAATTTATTATTTTATTTCTTTAAGTCAGTTGTTTTCCTTTCTATCACAAAAACGTTTTGTGCAAATTTGGACTTCAACATACTACTATACAAATTCTGTTAATACTAATAATATTTAATTACTGTAAAAAAACAGTCACGTTATGTGCCTTAAAACAAACCACATGTCTTGCGAACATAAAAATTACTAAAACAATTTACATTTTCGGTTAACTCTCGCTTTAACGTGCCAAAAAAAAAAAACCTAAGGGGGACTTAGTGGCGACCACGTGACCGAACCGCCTCTTCCCAGCTACCTGTTCGGAAATCCAGTTTCCGACGCATGTTTGTCTGTAGGTTTGACTTTATATGCGAAATATTGATACTTAATAGGCAGAGACTGGAACAATTCGTAGATTCTCTGACCTGTAGGTTAGCCTCCAAGACTGTTTCTGATCTGGGGCAGAAAACAACTACTCACTGGCTTCTCGCCGACACAGTTGTAAGGACCTGAACTAGTTTAATTTTTATTATTGGCTCAGCGAATTCTAGGCGATACCAAATAAGTCAAAGAGCAACTGCGGCATTGAAAGAAAGACACAGTTGTTGGAAATCTAGCTTGTGCCTGAAAGAAAACGCGAATTTTTCAGGTCCCTATTAATAGGCGTATAAGCTAAGCCTTTTACGTACCGACATCGGGATCACTAACTTCAAACTGTTCCGTGCTGATAACGGTTTTGGGCTACGTATACAGGATGCTCCAATCCTCCCCATGTTTACGTCTAGCTTACTCGACTTTCCGACGTGACATCCCTTTAATATATTGCCCGTTTCCTTGAATGGTTTTAACCACGAGGGATGAGTCTTGCCCGAAGGCGCGTTATCTTCATACTCACGTCGATAATTGCATTGAACTGTAACAACGGATTTCGTGTTAATTAACTAAGGTCATGGTCACATTAGAGGTCTTAAGGGGCCTCCCTAGGTAGGCTGTGTTTGTATGTGTGAGGTGGGAGTAGTAATAGTGCCATTGACCGACGTATGTAATTATTTATCGCCTCTCCGCGCAAGCCAGTCAGCTGGCGTGCAGTGCTTACTATTATCCTTTTTTCCCTGTGGGAAATTTAAGCGGGGACCACATTATTTTATTTGCGGCCAGCGTAGTTCAAAGTCTAACGCTTGTTTCTATAGTTATGTTTTTCGAACCCGATTGTTATTTTTCCAGATACGTTAGTCTCTAAAAGCTACATACATACTAAATACATTCGGCAGCATTCGACTTTAAACTAAACATGTTTGCGAGGTTGTACAATAAACACAATGCACTTTATAACCTCAAAATTTGGAGACTTAAATGTACCACATTTAATTATTTTCACGTCTATTTTCAGCACTCGTGACTTTTAACTATCGTATTTATGTGAACTGCATTCCTGCTGTGCTTGTAAAACTAATTTAAACATTTTGAGGTCAAAAGTTTATTTATTTTAACGAGTGAAAAATGTCACACCAAAAAGCAGCCATATTTGTTACACAGCTCGTTACTTGGAGTAACCGATAGGAGAGCAGCAGAGAAGATGTGACGTACGAAACTACATATGAATCTAGTTTACTTTGAACGAGAAGAGACTGCGATCTGAACACGTTCGTTGCTCGTGTAACCGCTACATAAAGTTGAACATGTTTAGCTAAAGTAGTTCCGTATCTAGAGAGACAGCCGTTAATATCACGCACTGTGCCTTTTGCTACGGCGTATATTGCGCCCGCCATCACTCGACACAAGCACGACCTACAGCAAAGTCAGGCCGTGCAAGCATGCCAACCACTTATTCACAAATACCTCTTCACACTAAAAACGAAATGAAACTGTCCTGCGTACATTCCATGTGACAGACCTCGTCTATCCTACCTACTACATTCACTATCGCCTATATATATATATATATATACACAGGGCGAGTCGGGAGGAAAGGTACATGCTGTGAGGGGTGATAGTACTGGTGATTCTGAGCCAAATGTTTCTAATAAACGTATGCCATTTTCTTAACCGTTTCAGAGAAACCGAATTGTTGATTACCAACTCATCGGTCTAGTAGTTTTAGATAATCGTCTTAATGGAGTACGGTATCTTGATTTTCTTCAAAACGTGTTACCAGAATACTTGGAGGATATCCTTTTGGCAACAAGAGCTCGTATGTGCTTTCAGCAAGACGGAGCTCCTGCACTTTCTGTACGGCCAGTGACACAGTACCTCAACGAAACGTATTCTGGGCGTTGGATCGGTCGCTCGCCATGGAGTCATTGCTGGGCCACCGAGGTCACCTGATTTTACCCCATTGGATTGCTGTGTGTGGGGTTGGCTTAAAAGCAAAGTCTACACGCGCAGGGTAGACACAAGAGGGTAACTTCTCGCTCGTATTTACCATGCTTGTGCTCAAGTAAAGCAATGTACTAATGAGCTCAGATCAGCAACACAGCAGCTGTCTATCAGATCAGCAAAACTCATTGAAGTTGTGGTGGTGGAGTGTTTGAACATGTTTTGTGAGGAAATGTACACAATTCAACAAAACATACGATAACAGTATCGTGATTTACCGTCACCTGCACATTTCCCGTTCCTTGTTATTTTCATACGGTTTCTGTAAATCTGTTAAGAAAATGGCATATGTTTATTAGAAACATTTTTTTCAGAATCATCAGTACTATCACCCCTCAAAGCATGTTCCTTTCCTCCCGACTCAGCCCGTATAACAGAACACCCAGTAACTGACTGACATATCAAACTGCAGCCCAAACCACTGGATCTATAATCGTGAAATTTTCTGTGTGGTTTCCTCTCAAGTCGTAGGCGAGCACTAGGAAGGGATTTTTCGAATTTCAACCTTTAAGGGAGTGAAAAGGGGTGAGATATATTTTCGAAGATACGTCGACAGAGCTGGAACCCGACGGCCTATCATTGCGATTTTTACTTTAATTGGACACACATAAAAATGCAAATTAGCAAATTTAAGGATTTTTCGAAATTCAACATTTAAGAGGGCGTGGTACATAATTCAACGCTAAAAGCATTAATCTATAACTGTAGGTTTCTTGAAGCCAATTTACGAAAATTAAACAATAGCAATCCTAGACAGTAGTTTTAGCCAACGTTTTAAACAAAATGGTTTCCAACGTTACGAACTTCTGAGGCAGAATCTCTGACGCCGGAACTTCGTGCATTTAACTGCGGCGCTTACGGAAATATCCAAAAAACAATTTTAGGATTTCTTTAAATTCGACCCCCAAGCACTAAAAAGGGGCAAAATATGTTTTATTTGTGAATCGTCCAAATCGCTGGAACACAATTAAAGATGTCGTGGTTTTTACTTCAATTGGATACATATAGGAATGACTATGACATGATCCCAAGACGTTTCGAAATTCAATAACTAAAGGGGTGAAAATACGTGAAATGTGTTTTCGATTAATCCTCTATATCCATCGAATCAATCGAGATAACTAAGTGCTGATTGCTTTAGGATGATGCCCATGTAAATATCTCAAATACCATTATAATATATTTTCCAGATTCAGCCCTAAAAATGTATAAAGAATATTGTGAAATTTTTTTTTATTCACAGTCGATATATATCGACCCCATTGATATTTATATATCGACGTGTTTTTTGTTACAGATTAATGCTTACTCAAATACCATAATAGTAATTTCACGAATTTTCCAATTTCCCACCTACGCTACGGAGGTAAAAAGGGGTAAAAAGAGATTAATTATGTTTTTAATTAATCGTCGATATAGTTGAACCTAGCGGACTATTTTCGTGTTTTTCACGTCCAAGGGACACCAGTTAAGTAGTCTGAAATGTGATTCGAGAGTTTTTCGAAATTCAATCTCTTAGGAGGTGAAAAGACCTAGGATGTGTTTTAGATTAATTAATATATCGACCCCATCGAGATACTCAATTTATTGTTGATTTAGAATTATGCTTAGGTGAGTAGCCACGAAAAGGTTTTAAGTTTATTTAAATTTCGAACTCTCAGTACTGTACAGGGGTTGTATGTTATTTTTAACGAATGATCGATCTTTCTTTGACTGAACGAGCTATCGTCGTGATTTTCCCTTCACTTGGATACTTGAACAAATATTTAAGGCGGGAAATAAAGATTATTTGAAATTCAACACCGAAAGGGGCGAAAAAGCATTTTAAAAAAAGTTCTATCAGCCGGTTATATTTATCTAACCAATAGAGATATTGATGTGGTGTTCGTGTTAGAATAATACTTACGCAAGTATCTAAACAAAGTATTGCAAGTATTTTATATTTCAAGGTAATTTAGTTATTTGGAAGAAAACTTAGTTTGTAAACTTTCAAGGCAGACGATCTGAAAAGCAAGTACGACCAGCGAGAAATAAATTATACAGGAGTTTCGTTCTACAGTTCTGTCGAGACGTGTTGTAGAACTTCTATGAGCCTAGGAAATTATGCTTAATTTCAACGTTAGCCTATGTAGCGCAGCTGTTTTTAGTTCTGACACACAAAAACTGCAAGACAGAAAATATTAATGTAAATTGGATGAAGTCGTTCAAAAGTGGTAAAAACGTACTATGCAGTCCGCTATATCCACTAAAGTTCCTTGACAGTGTCATCTCGCATATACCATTTCACTAGCCTCAAGGTTGGGGCACCAAATACGTTTATATCTACAAAACATTAACCCGCTGAAACTGCCTAAAGGCACTTAACCTCAAGTGACGGTTTTGAAAATCAATATGTTCTTGAGGGCACCGTCACCAGTGACTGTGCTCGGGTGAATCAGTCTTCATACCACGTAAACTGCGTATTTAATTCGATTACCCTCCTACATTTAGGAGTCCGTAATTACCCTGCCTCGTCAACATTATTGTGACTATAAATAAGGCCCAGTTGAAGTCGCTCTTTGTATCAGGGACGAACTTAATTAAGACTGCTTTTCGCTTGGACAGCTATAGCTACTTGTTCTGCTGCAGAGTCAACTCGACTAGCAGATTGTCGTTCTTACACTTAATGACTGAACTGCCTATCTGGTGTTGCCTACAAAGATGTTTTTCAATTAAAGCAAATATTATCTGCTATGAGTAACACGCACGACAAAAACCTCGGGCGCACTGCTAGTTGTTTGTAAACAGCCCTTATACGACGTACAGTACATAGCTTACCAAAGCCGTATTTAGTTTACATAAGTTGTTTTCTTGCAGACATTTTTGCTGGAGCAAGGAAACCTTTTGGGTTTCGTGGGTGTGACGAATGATTTGTCACAAATATTACAGTAATTGGTTGGAGCAAGACATTTCTATTTATAGACAGGGTTTTTCTACGAAAGCATTCCAGCGGGCTTATTCTGTACGGCCAAAGTAATGTTTCTTCAAGCTCAAACTGCCTTAGCTTCGAGTTTACTACAAAAGTGATTCTGTACGGTCAAGTTGCGTTAGAACTCGTTTACTCGGAAGCAGATATGAAGGAAAATACTGAAGCAAATGTGCGCGGGTATCGAAGGCTGCGCAAAGTCCGGAATTAGTCAAGTTGTTTAATACGCGTTATAAATAATTACATTGTCTGAGACGGTGATATATAATAACTTTGCAGTGTATGCATTCACGAAAAATTACCCTTGGTTTGTCAAAAGTTCCATTTAAAAGTCTTGTGTATGCGGTGAAAATACTCAGGTGGAATAACCTCATTCTTTAGCTTGGAAGCATGGATAACCTCTTCCTACACCTACATGTGTTAATTTTTCAGCAACGTGTGGAAAGACAACGACTACGAATTACGAATAAAACAAAAAACAAACAAACGAGAAGAAAAGTCTACGTTATGTACTACTATACACTAGCATATCGTTTGCTTTTCACGTTGAAACATAGTCATGACAAACAAGGTTATTTTGTTAATTAAGATAATTGTTTTAGAAAAATTTGTGCACTAAAATAATGAAGGATACCTACATAAAAAAAAGTCGAAGTGGTAGGGTCTGTAGAGATCAAGATGATGTGGAGAAAAAATACAAATTTTGTGTGTTAATTTAACCGTATACTAACCTAACCCCACAATACGTGAATTACTGTTTTTAATTAACCTAAAGTATGGTACCAAGCTTAGCATGGCATACACTGATAATTAGCCTACTAAATTAATTTATGACAGTGGAAGTAAAATGGTTAAATATTCAAACAAACGTAAACATAGTTAACTTGGTTTTACTTATTGTGACCATCTAACTTAACATTACCTTAACCCCACAATAAGGGATTAAAATAACCTTCTATAATTAGATGGTTATACAACGAACTCAACAGTGGCTTTTTGTATAGGTTTCGTCGAAGTAACCTAATAATTTGGCATACACAAACTATAAGCCCTAACTAAATTGCTATCCACTACCTTCAAATTGTCAACTTCCAACATGTTGATATAACCACAAGCCTATACATTAGTTATACAAATCGGTTCTTTCTTTTAATAATCTAAAAGGCCTACAGCACTCAAACATAACTACTGGTGTTTAAAAATGTATTCTGTTTTGCCCCGAAGAAACAAAACTAGGTTATGGCATGTTAAAAAATCCCCCCCCCCCGTACATCACACACACAAACAATTCGTTGGCGAGTAGCATACAAATTAGCTCAGACATCCTAAATATATTAATTATATTAAAAAAGAAAGTATATATGTTAAAATTCACGACTGAGGTTGCCTAGCACCTAAATTTTAAATATTAGAAACGAACACGCACGTAACATTTAATTCACAGACTCGGGCGAGATTGTATCCTAATTACACAGTAAACATATGAATAGTTTTTCTACACGGGTGTAGTGTATTTAGGAAAAAATCAACTCTCCTCTCCATTTTTAACTAGCCATTACTTCCCTGCTGCCACGTGCTTCGTTGTTTATACTCGCAGGACCATAGATAAAGCGAACTAAAAGAAAGTGGCAAACTTACGCATTGCAAATGTTTCTCGATTTCATCATAAATAGAGTAATTTTCGGACAAAAGGGCAGCCAACCTACGAATACCGTCAAAGCAAAACGATTGACGGTATCTCATAAAAGCAACATTTTCCGCCGAAGTAAATTATAGCGTCGGAAGCAATCAGTGGCGTACAGAATCGATCTCGAGAAACGAAACGCTATTTCGACAGCCGAAGTAAAGCAAATTACTTCATGACGGGACTTTGCTTCGGCCGTACAGAATAGGGCTGCTGGTGTGCTCATTGTGCCAATGTACGAAAGCAAAAAACTTTTCAGACAAGGTCGAAACCTCGTTGTTAAGACACTATGCTCATTAAAAATATTGTTTCTTAGTCTCCCAAAACAGCTAAAAACGACCTTTTCAGACTGCCATACTAAAAACTGTACTAACTGTACTAACTGTACTAACTGTACGTGTGTGTAACTCATATTGTGACGCGCAGTGAACTTTGCTAAAGTCTTTTCACCAGTAAAATTATACGGTCACCGCTAAATGTACCTTAGTAAAAGCGGTTCAGCGGAACGCTTCCTCGCTAGTTCACCGCTTGGATCGTTGAGGCGATGCGGCGTTTTATGTGTGCTTCAAGGTCGCTCTTATGTCTCCGTCATTTCTGAGCCACGCCCAGGTAAGGCTGCGCCCTTAACGAATTAAGCTGCTGTACTCATTTTATCCCATTTTAGTGTAGTAGATACAAGCTATATATATATATATATATATATATATATATATATATATATATATATATATTATGTACATACATGCATTCATCAACGTAGGGTTTGGTCTACTTCTGTACTTCCTACCCAAGAATATTACAATCAGTTCAGTAAGCAATTCTACAAAAACAGTGGAACAATAAGTGTGTGTGTATTGGTGTGTGTGGTGCGCGTATATAAATATATTATTTACTTAACAGTATTTATCTTTGTTAGTTTTACAATTATATCCTCATTGAAGAATGCATATTAAAATAAAATATTTTACTTTTTGTACCTTTGGTAAATTATAAAATTTTAGTCTGAAATAAATGCTGTTAACGATGAAACTGCTTACAATAAGAAAATATTTTAACTTTTTTGTGTTTGATTTACAAGCAAGACGTTTGTTTACGGAATCTTAAACCACGATAAACCAAAAATAAGTTACTCAAGAGTAGTAGTCTATAAATGATGAAGAAAATGTATCGTTGCAACTTTTATTGTACGTCATTACATATTTATAAAAATATGTCATTTTCTGTCATATTTCTCAACAAAATAGTTTTGACTATTATTAATAATTTATTTGTAAACATATGATGTTCTATTCATTTATCATTTGGTGATATCCCAGTATAACTGTTTATTAGTCTACAATGTTAACATATAGGCAATTTTTTTCGTTCACTTGAATTTTAAAATATTAATTGCAAAAAATTTAGTACCATTCGAATTTTTCGTAACGTTTACTAATCATTTTCTTTCTGAGAATAATGCTTTCTTTTAATTTTTGCATTATGTAATTTTTTTGTTAGTTATAGAGTAATATCGAGTGTATTTTTTAGTATTTAGCCACGAATAAAACGTTTAAATATTAAAATTAGAGATTTAATTTTATATGGGAATATTGTGACCAGTTGGGTTGAAATGAGAGAGAGAGAGAGAGAGAGAGAGAGAGAGAGAGAGAGAGAGAGAGAGAGAGCGACAAAGTTATAACATTTGCTCTGTTTGGGATTCAAATAACCTATTAATCTCCGTTTATCAGTTGTAACTAAACTCATCATATTTACTTAGTCATATTTTTTGTGTGTTGGCTTATTTAATTAGATACATGTTGACATTATTGCAGTTTGTAAACTAAAATTTAAATTTTCATTTCCCTTTCGTTTATTCAACGATTAAAGTTTTACAGTGCAAGTAGCACTCAGTCTATTAGTTGTTTGGGTTTCTTGAAACATTTGTCAGTAGTCGAAAAGCTTCTGTTTCCTTGGAAGTTGGATGTAAATTTCACGCAACAGTTAAAGAAGATAGCTTACTTATGTACCTACCAGAGGAGATAATGTGGACGACAAGACAAAACTCTCGTAAAAATGAGAGACCTTTATTCTTTTTCTTTTTGTGAACTCTTATCGCTCGTGTTGGTTGCTTCCTGAAATAAAAAGTTTAGTAAAGAATGGCTGGGATGAAAGCAGGTTGATGGAGGGAGCGAGGGAAAGAAGTGAAGAGGTTAGCGAAACGGGGGATGAAGAGGATGAGGAAATATCTTGCCATTTCCCACTCTGATGCCAAGGACTGAGAATGACGTTTTACATTTCCTTTTGTCTTCGGATTCGCGCGCGACCACTGCCTGTGTTTTAGAAAAATTCGAAAACTTTCGCCGAGGCGGCTGTGCGAGTTAATTTCGAATTATTTTATTCTGAAGTTATGGAACAGAAAAAAGTGCCGTCTTTCTTTTGTTTGGGGAACTTTGCGTCGCCTTGTCCCCTGCCCGCTTAACCGTCGAGAGCTCCAGATGAGAATCCTCAATGCGGAGCGCCCAGCAGAAGCGAGAATGAATTAGAATGGCTTTATTCTTGGATTTGATGTTAATGTCCTCCATCTTCCCTCCAACTCTGACCGTGGAACTCTTCACCGATCTAACTGCCAACCCCGGACTAGATAGACTCTTTGTACGTGGAGCTAAAAACTGAGCATGTCCAAACACTCATCAATACGCGTAATTTGTTAACTGCTTAGCGTTAAGTAACTTTACAGAGAGCCAGTTGAATCTCTGTAAAATTTATGCCTCCTGCTGAGTTTCTAGTAATAATATTTTATAACAACAAATTTCGGCTTATTAACTTACTCTACTTTAGGGTGTCCAAATTGGAAAAATCGTAATTTTATATTTGTATGAGAAAGTATTAGTTGTTTTATTTTATAGTCATTACTTTTATTTTCATCTTACAAAAAAAATTTGCTCAACCAGTTTTTCCATAATGGTACTTCAAAGTCAAAATTTGCACGTTTTAGTTCTTATGAGCCGAGAAAACCAATGAAATGAAATTAAATTAAAATTTCACGCTGTTACTACATGCCAGAGGCTACTGCTTGGCATGTTTTAAAATCCATTACAAATTGTTTTTGGAATTTAAAGTAATTTCTGAATATATATTTTTTTTTGCTTCTTTTACCGATTTTTATTTTAATTACTACAATATTCCATACAGGAAATTCACGAAAGCTATACTTGTTAATATATGTTAAAATTGTTTTAATAATGTAACAGCGTATATAAAAATTATGTAACGGATTTTAGTAGAATTTAACGAATTCGTTTTCGTTATGTATACGTTTCCTGGAAGTTAATTAAGAAATATATATAAGGGTTGGCTGCCATTATCTGCAATAATATAAGCTGTCGGAAGCCTGGGAGCGCGCGGGCACTAAGGACGAATCTTACTTCCCCCCCACATATTTATCGCCTCTTTGAGAAAGAAGTTTAACAGCTGTTGATCTTCGCATGTGGATACCGTTTTACTACATCTTTTTCAAGGATTAAAAATGTTCCAGAGGGAAAAAAATCATGATTTTATGTGTGTATGAAACAGCATTAGTTTTGTAGACGTTACTCGGGAATATGTTATCCTGTTAAAAAAAAAAAAAATAGCTCGTTCAGTTTTTCCACAATGGAATTTCAAAGTCAAAATTTGCATGTTTTTAGTTCATACTCCCCTCGAAAACCAACGAACGTAATAAAACAATGTAACTCACAGCAAAAGTGCGTGTCACTGGCTAGGGCTGTAAGTATATAAAAATCCAATACAAAATATTTTTTAATTTAAATAAAACAATTTTCTTAAAGTAGTAAAAATAATTTAAAATTTCAGAAAATTAAAAAAAAAAATACAAAACATTTTTTGAATGGTTATTATATTGCGTAAAGCCCTTGCCAGTGACATATACTTTCAGTGTGAAGTATTTAGTTTCATAATGTTGATTGGTTTTTGGAAAGATGTGTGAACTAATTACATGCAAATTTGGACTTTGAAATGCCGTTGTGGTAAAAATGGCTGAGCTAACTATTATTTTTGTAAGAAGGTGACGCACTCCCAAGTGACGTCCATTAAACTAGCGGTGTTTCATACAAATATGAAATGATGATAATTTCCCTCTTGAACACCCTTAATAGTATTTTCTAAATTTACGCATGCTGACAGTGACTTAATTAGAATCAGCACCAGAATGAAACCTTTGATATGAAAACGCTCTACCAACTTTGGAGACCGGAAAAATTCGCTGTTTCACAGACCTGTAGGTTACCATTCAAGAACACATGTTTCATGAAGCAGATAACAGTTGATCATCGCTGCTCGCTGATACAACACACTATCTCATGAGGAAAGAAAAAATACAGCATTAAGTTGCTTTTTATTATAGGTTCGGCACCCTCTGGAATGTGAAAAATAATTACGTGTGATGGGAACTTACGAACTGTTTGTGTCCGAAAGATGACGCGAATTTTATCTGATACCTAGTAATATCGTCTCTTCTACGTGTGATCCGATGCGACTGAAAACACCAACACGGTAGCAGATAATGTAGGTTGGGTGATATTTTAAATTGTCGGAAGCACCTGGTTTGTTACGATTCCCGACCACAACAATCCTAGCAGAGGGTAACCGCAGTTTCTGCAACGTGTGGCCAGTTAATTCATCGCGTTGTCAGGTAGGAGTACACATAACCGCATCACATATGCTGCTTTTTCTTTCAGTCACCAGAACCATTTGGCTTGCTTGATACTGCCACTGACTCTGGTTGGCAATGGCAATATATTCCTTGGGCTCGCGGTGGTTCAATGGTCAGACCACTCGCCTCCCATCACGTCGATTCGGGTTTCATTCTTGGCGGTGTCCACTCCCGACGTGTGAGAAACGTGACGGACATTCCCATTAGTTGGAGAGTTTTCTCGGGGTACTCCCACTCCCTCCTTCCCTCGCATCCCGTCACTTCTCCGTCGTAGTGCTGGGCAGAGGCGTACGTGCTCCCAGTTGAGAAAACCTGTCAAATTTGGACTCTCGGTTATTCACTATACGATATTTATAACTTACGTTTATTATATTCCTTTACAAGCACGCCAAGCATTTCCTTCCTAGTACTGTGTAACCGGCCTTCGTAGCGTAGTTTGTTCAATGCCGGTCTACGGAGCGAGGGGTCCTGGGTTCGAATCCTGTCTTGGGCCTGGCTGTTGTGTTTTTTTCCTTTACCTCACTTCACTCTCATTGGCTCTTAAGGCCATGCTCTTTAGTTTATTCTGTTTTTGCGATAATTATTATTTAAAACTTAAACGACAGTAGATTCTGGCAGTTTTGTGTGAAATGGTTTTTGCCGTGATTATAGCTAGTTTTTTTACAGCAGGAAATTATACGGTACCGTCTAAAAAGTCAGTTAGACAGAATTTATTTATTTACATAATTATGTAAAACCAATGTATTAACTGCACTGGAAAAAAAATCAGCTAACGTGCAGAAGACTATTTTAAACAAAGCTGCCGGACAGATTTGTTTATAGCTGCTCTCGTTTAGGTGTAAAATAACAATATCGCTAAAAAAAATTGATACTAGAGAGCATGACCTTAATATTCCTACCTACCTGCGCTTGAAACTCATTGCAGCGAGTTACAAGTAATCACATTTCGAAGAAACATGACAACGTGCATTACGTTTGTACATCTATGAAAAGAAAACGCATTTCAAACAATGTTTCTATCAGTTTAAACATTAGGATCGCTTATTGGAAACACGGTTTTAAAGATCCTCGATATGCCCAAAAACAGCTTTTTTAAATAGGTACCGTATCTAGGAATATTCCTACTGGATTTAAAAAACACAATAATAGAAATAAGCACTGGAATTTGAACCATAAGTATCGCAAATAAAATAATACGGTCACCGCTTAAAGTCTCATAGGAAAATGAATTATAGTAAAACTCTGTGCACCAGTTGCGAGGTTCGCGTGTAGAGGCGATATTGCATTACATACGCCGATCGACGTCGCTCTTAACGCTCCATCGGTTTTGTGTCTCACATACACCAGCGCATTCTACCTAGATAATAACTTTTAACACCTCGTTGTTAAACGGCCGTTAAACCATCTCACCTCACCTCCTTATACTGTGGCAGTAGGTGTCATTTGTAAAAATTGTTAGATATCGCATGCTAGAGCTGCATCTGTTTCTCATCCAAGTTCCGATTTCCTAAATAGGATATTACTAGTAGTTCCCCCTATTCTGTAAATTACTTCTCTCTATAACTTCTCAAGAAGTCTTCACTCGTGACGTTTACATCCCCCATCTTGCGACGTGTGTAAACGCGTTGGCTACAAAAATTTGAACCTGAGTCTCAGATAATTATGTATCTAGTTATTGAAGCGTTTCGCCCACTTGCAGTCACATCTGTAACAATACAGCATGCTAACGGCATACAAACAATTGCTTGTAATCATTTACTTATTTTATGATAATCTTATATTTTACGTATGAAAGCTCTACCGCTATCTCACTCCGTGGGTTGTATATTTAAAATTAAATTATTAGTATATCATGTACTGGAGCCTTTTTTGACGTAGTTATCAGGGTTACGACACATATATTTATTTTATTTTAATAAATTTCTATAAGAGAAAACATCGTACGCAATGTACGTGTTTTTTTTATAGATGAATCCGTCTTTCTAACTATTCTGCAAGATTAATTAATGAATTTCAATTTTTTTTGTGAAAATTCTAATGTATAGAGCACAAAAATAGGTTTGTAGTTGTTTTGGTACTGCATAATATTTGTAATAGACATGTTTGTAGTATGTAATGGCGGTTAAAACTTATCTCATGACTCTCACAGTCTTTCATTGGGTGTTGATAACTTAAATTCGTAAATTTGGAGCGTTACTTAAAAACTCTTTTGATGCAAACTACACACATCGTGGAGTTGAAGTAAGGTACTACTTTACCTATTGTTTCCACCTGTACTTAATTTTTTTTTCTTCTGTTTGATGTGTTTAAAATTTTAATTATCTTGAATTCTACATTTACTTTTTTAACATGCAATTTTTTTAACTTGCTCTAAATTTAACTGCATTATGTTAATCTGCAAATGTATATCACATCGTCATATTTTTTACTATTACTATAACTTTATAGTATTCTAATTTATTGCATTTTATAATTTTGTAACCAGGATACAGATTCATTTCCCCAAATTTAGTCATATCGCTATCATTTTGCCGTCAATTTGCTTTAACGAAACAAAAATTTGACGTACAATATCATTGTCTGATATGGGACTGGTGACCTAGTTAGTAGCTACATTTTCAAAGCCACAAAAAAAAAGGTCAAAGAGTCCTGTCGATTCTGACTAGATCCTGTCAATCTTTCATGTCACTGGCACGACGTGATGTCATTGGCCGGTCTGTTTTTTGCAGTTTCTACGTTCCGCGAAATTCTTTCTTTGCGGAAACGGTCCACTTGGTCTGTTATTTCAGCACACATTTGACATTGTGGTAATTTGCATTACTCATAACTTTTTGTTTCAGGGTAGTGATTTTTTGCAGTCTTAACGATAGACTTGCTCACTGCACCTACGGTCACATCATGAATAACTCTCTTTTTGAATAGCTTTTGTGTCTGAATGGATTGCGTGTGATTCCGTAGGATGCACTCGCTCGGAAATAAAACGAAAACGCTTCTAAATAAACTAGTTTCAAGTTCGCAGCATGTTTCAGATTATTGTCATGAATGCCGTCCCGCAGATTACAGTTTCGAGCCTGGCTGACATATTGAAACGTGCTGAAGTAGTAAAGGTTGTGTCTGGAGTATTTATTTTAACCGAGCATTTTTTTTTATTTGATATCACAGTACATTAGTTTATGAAGATTGAAGTTCTGAATGTGAGGTATTTGTTGGTTTCGTATTGTAAACGTACTTACGAACATTTTCGTATTCATAATTTTCTCTCTAAGTTGTTATCAAAAGTAAACAGTGTAGTTTTGTATTCTCTGTACGTCCTACATATCAATTTTCGCCACTACTAGTTCTGAAGGCCTACATCTACATAAACTCTTACTTTAACGTCTTGAATATACAGCATGTCTCGCATAATATTTCGACCTGAAATAACTTCTAACGAAGCAAATGATTGCCAAACGGTCTGCACGGGGTGAAAGTACTCTTACCGAGTATTAAAGTACTTCTTTCAGCACAAAGTTGTATTTGTTTAAATGGAACCTACACAGTTCATCTGCTGCACTATAAAATAGATGTTTGCTGAGAATGAACCGACGTGAGTATCAGTGTACTACGTCACAAATGTGACGCACATGAAAGGTGTGACCTGCAGCGAATACAGCCACCAAAGAAACATAAGTCTGACATGGACCAACAGCGACACACGGAGGACATACTTACTTCTGGTCTTGTCCACAATCAGGCGTGGGCTTACATTCAGTGGTATGCCGTACCACTTAATTTCTAACACAAATATGCACGTTACCAAACATTGTATCAAAGGTACTGTGCAGTATAGGTGGTGCGGGATGAAGTTAACACTTTGTAAACCCTAGTTCTATTTTTCCTTCCAATTATAGTTTTGCATAAAAAAAGCAACCATAGTAGCAATCATTGTGTATTGAATTTACCGTTCTCAGAAGTTACCGTCTGAAGCCACAATAAATAATATAATTTAATTATTATTCTATAGGTCGTTCCAGATAATGTGAGCACTAAAGATTTAACCTTGGAAAAATATTACTAGTCGTTTCTGCATATTATTCTATATTAACAATAGTTACCCTACTCCTTGTAAGTTTGGCAGTGAATTGCCGAATGTAGTTCCGTGAATTTTGCTATTTAAATATAACGATACTGAATTAAAATGAACTGAAATCGGCAAATTTAAGTTTTATGTAATAAATATACTTTTTAAATCAAACTTTATAGGTTTCTACTGACTGGACGCACAATTTATCTTGCATGCAATCATTATGTGACGTGTCCAGAGAGGTTAGACTTTTCAAGTCGTTAGCTGTTAAGCGAGGAAAGATACGAATTGGCTGAAAATAGAAATTGAGCGGGGCTTTTTCGAGTGCTCACTTTATCCCAAACCGCCTATAGACCGTATAGTCTTCAAAAAAAAAGCTCAGTTTATTTGCGAACATCTTGTAAATTACTACCCTATGTGTAGAGACATGAACTTTTCGCGAAAAGAATTTTGCCCCACTTTGTTCCAGTGCCTTATGTGCACGTCTGCAGTTCTGCTTCATAGATATTGGCAGCGTGCCTTTGAACTGTGACGTTTCTCATTTGACAGTACCAATCACAATAAGGTTACTGTAACACCACACGTCTGTGATTTGCGTGTAAAACCCCACGACACACGAATGTCAAAACATCCAATCTCTGACCGTGAAGCAAGTCTGCAGACGTGCACA